>CM055112.1:36158633-36414885 GCA_029204225.1 Diphasiastrum complanatum | reverse complement strand
CACCAAAATTAGCATTAGGGATAGGTTTAGGGCTACTCATACCTTCCCAAAACCGTGATGGATCTTGTATATATAGGTGATGATATCTCACCAAAATCAATCAAGCAATTTCATGTTTTTTCTCTCATAATGGTGCAATTGCTCTCTATGTTCATAATTGTTTGAGTACTTGTGATTACTAATGATTATAGGATTGAATGTAGGTCTGGTGTACGATACTCAGACTGTGGGAGGCCGTACTTTCACACGTGTGAAGCCTTCTTCAAGGATTTGGGCCATTTAGTGAGGTTCAAGCATAGATTTTTGATGGATTTTGATGGTTCAACTTGTGCTAATCTTATGAAATCATAATCTATTGTTTCCATCATCATTTCAAGTGTTTTAGGATCCTTATTTGCTGTAATTTTTACATGGTATCAGAGCCTAAAGGCTGAAATGAGCTAAATCCTTTGTTTGCATTCAATTTTATCACAATTTTTGATCTAAATCTTGTGTAGATTGGATCTTAGCATCTAGTATTCTAGAACTCAAAGTGAGTCAAATACATTGGAGATTGGTGTTGTGTGACTTCATTTGCAGGTGTTTAGGTGTCTAAAACCAGAGGCAAAGTTGAATTCAATTCACATTACCAAGATAGCAAGTTTGCTTGCTCCAAGCATTGATTTCTAAGCGAGTTTTGGAGGTGATTTCATAGAGAAGGCTTTCTAGCATTCAAGGAGAGGGAAGATCAGAGTTTTGGGGACTCTTCAAGGCTGTTCTAAGGTGTAGTAGGCACCTCCTAAAGTGATTTAGGTTCAGTCCAACCATTGCTTGACTTATGCACCAAATTAGATCAATTTTTCATCAATTTTGATCATTTTTTGCTTGTGATTGGATAGTAGATTGTGTTGCATCCTCATTAAGTTCCATTTAGATCTTTTACAAGTGATTTTGGAAGTATATTAGGTTGCTGAAATTCACTCTTTATCAGATCATTTGGAAGCTTTAATGTTCTTTATAGAAAGAGGGGCAATTCTACTAGTATTGTCTACTTCAATCAAGCAAGTGCATTGTTTCTAGTATTCTATGATTTGATTTTGTTAGAGATCATTCTTAGATCTTTATAGGAAGTCTATTACTGATCTTTTCAGGTCCCTAAGAAGTGGGATAAGGTAGACCTTCAATCAAATCAATAGAAGTAACCTTCATTTGTGTCAAGTCCTTGATTAGGAGACTAGATGGCATCTATAAATGCATATCTTTTGGATACTAATGTAAGGCTCAACAAAACTAACTATTCCATATGGAAAGTTAGAATGGAATCTATCATGATCATGCAAGATCTGATGGAAATTGTAAATGGTAAGGAGGGTGAACCTATTCATCCTCAAGAAAAAGCCAAATATATCAAGAGGTGCAATGTTGCACTACATTGCATAAAAATGAATGAACTCTTAAGAGAGGTAGGAGATTGCACTTCAGCTCAAGATGCTTGGGAGACTTTGCAAAAGGTCTATGAATCCAAGAACCAAACTAGAATGTTAGCTTTGAAGAATCAAATCTATAGAAGCTATCAAAAGAAAGGAGAGAGTGCACATACTTTTGTCCTAAGAGTAAAGGAATTGAACAAAGAGCTAGCCTTTATAGGTGACCCTATCAAGGATGAAGAGCTTGTTCAACTCATATTGAATGGACTAAGCTTTGAATTTGACAATTTGGTTCAGGGATATGCAATTATGGGGTAAGCTACCCATACTTGAAGAACTCCAAGGCACGCTCATGGCCGAGGAATCAAGAAGGAGCCAAATGCAAGAGAGGATGGATAGGCTTTCCATCCAAGGTGGAGATGACCAAGCTCTCTTCACCAAAGACAAAGGCAAGTCCAAAGGCAAAGGATCAACATTCAAGAAGTCTACAAAGCTTGAGGATCAAGAAGGACCCCCAAAGGCATCTCCATCAACCACCAAAGTCAAGAAGGACAAATCAAAGGTGAAGTGCTACTATTGTAGCAAGATGGGGCATTATGCCTCGGAATGCTTCAAGAGGAAGCAAGATCAAAGCCAAGCCAACATGAGCAAAGAGGAGGAGGAGGAGAGTTCACATGAGGACTCTCTCATGATGTCCATATTTTCTTCAACAAGCTTCAAAGGAGAAGATCCTTGGTGGATTGACTCGGGTGCTAGTTCACACATGACTAGTAAAAGGGAGTTTTTCTCTTCTCTCTTATCTTATGATGGACCTATAAAGTCTATCTATACAGCAAATGATGAAGCTTGTAAGATTGAAGGAGTTGGTAGCATTCCCCTTTGCTTAGGATCTTCCAAAAAGATCAACATAGAAGGTGTTTTGTACATTCCTACAATAACAAAGAATCTACTAAGTGTTGGCCAAATGGTAGACAATGGTTTCAATGTTGACTTTGCTTCAAATGAATGTTTCATCAAGAAGAAGGGTAAGATAGTGGCTAAGGGCACTAGACTTGGCAAACTTTATAAGCTGGATGCATTTGTGGATACTAATGTTGTCATGTTGGCCGAGAAGAGCAAGATATCTACCTTTACTTTATGGCACAAAAGACTTGGACATGTCAACTCGGGTTCCATGGAGGCTATGATCAAGGAGGAGTATGCTTTAGGCCTACCAAGGTCTATTGGGAAGGAAGACAAGGTTTGTGAAGCTTGTGCCTTATCCAAGGCACATAAGAAGGTGTTTCCTAACTCCATCACAAAGTCATCTCATCCTCTTGAACTCATACACTCGGATGTGCACATTGCTAGCACCAAATCTAATGGAGGTTCATCCATGTTTTTAACCTTCATTGATGACTACTCAAGATATTGTTGGGTGTTCTTACTTTCCTTCAAGTCTCAAGTATTTGAAACTTTTGTAAAGTTCAAGTTGTTTGTGGAAAAGCATCATAATCATAGCATCAAGATTCTTAGAAGTGACAATGGTGGAGAATTCATCTCCAATGAGTTCAAGGCCTTTTGTGAGGAGGAAGGGATCAAGAAAGAGACTTCTTGTCCTTACACTCCTCAACAAAATGGAGTTGCTGAAAGAAGGAATAGAACATTATGTGAATGTTCTAAGGCTTTAAGATTAGATGCTTGTTTGCCCAAATCCTTTTGGGGTGAGTCTCTTGTATGTGCAAACTACTTGATGAATAGGGTGTCTTGCAAAGCAATTGAAGGCAAAACTCCTTATGAGATGTTGTATGGAAAGAAACCCAATCTTAATCACTTGAAAGTTTTTGGGTGTATATGTTATGTGCATGTGCCATTAGAAACAAGAACCAAGGAGGATCCATCTTCCACAAGAGGGATCATGCTTGGATATGCAAGCTCAAGCAAGGGCTACAAAGTCTATCTTCCATCCTTCAACAAATTTGTTGTTTCAAGGGATGTCATCTTTGATGAACATCATATGCATATGCTTGAAGAATGCTCAAGTGCTCCAACAATCAAGAAGAAGATGGCCGAGGAGCAAGATCTTGGTTTTGAGGAGGAGCTCATGGAGGAGCAAGCACCAAACCCACCTATCACACCAAGGAGATCTTCAAGGGCAAAAGTGGAGCCATCAAGGCTCACATATCAAGGCAAAGGACAGCAAGTTGAGGGTATCTCATCCACTTCTTATGCTTTATCTAGTTTTGAAGAACCGTCTAATGTTGAAGATGCATTGAACTCCAAAGAATGGTATAAAGCTATGTTGGATGAGTATGATGCCTTGATTGAGAATGAAACTTGGTTGCTTGTTGAGAGACCTCAAAGGAATGTAATAGGATGCAAGTGGGTCTTCAAGCTTAAGTTGAATGCAAATGGGAGTGTTAACAAACATAAAGCAAGATTAGTTGCAAAAGGTTATGCTCAAGAGAGAGGGATAGACTATGAGGAAACTTTTGCACCCGTGGCCAAGATGGTCACAATAAGACTAATCATTGCTCTTGCATCACATTTTGGATGGATTCTATGTCAAATGGATGTCTCTAATGCTTTCTTGAATGGTTTTTTGGAAGAGGATATCTATATGGAGCAGCCACAAGGGTTCATCAAGCATGGAATGGAGAACAAAGTATGCCATCTCCAAAGAAGCATCTATGGCTTGAAGCAAGCCTCAAGATCTTGGAATTCAAGACTACATTGCTATCTTATTTCACTTTCTTTTGTTCAAAGTGAATATGATCCCACTCTTTACATTAAGTTTGATGATGTTGGTATTGTACTTTTACTCATTTATGTAGATGACATCATCATTAGTGGAAATAGTGTTGATGGTATTGAAAAAATCAAGATAGATCTATCCTTAGAGTTCAAGATGGTAGATCTAGGGTGTCTTCACTTCATCTTAGGCATAGAAGTACTTAGAGGGTCTGATTTTATCTTTATAAGTCAAGTAAACTATGCTCAAAGTCTTTTGAAGAAGTTTAAGATGGAAGTATGCAAAAGTGTTGACACACCAATGGAGCAAGATGTAAAAGTGCCAAATGAAGATGATGAAAGATCCTTCATGGACATCACTTTGTTTAGGCAACTTATAGGTTCCTTAATGTGGATCACTATAACTAGACCAGATCTTAGCTTTAGTGTATGTAGGTTGATCCAATCCATGCAAAAGCCATTGAATATCCATTGGAAAAAGGCTAAGAGGATTCTAAGATACATCTCGGGTACATTGGATTTTGGGATTCTATATAGAGGAGATGTGATTAACCTTCATGCATTTAGTGATTCCAATTTTGCAGGGGACAAGAGGGATAGGAAATCAACAAGTGCCTATTCAACTTTCATAGGAGAAGGTGTGGTTTCATGGCTTTCAAAGAAGCAAGAAACTATATCTTTATCTTCAACCGAGGCCGAGTACAAAGCTTTGACAACCACTACAAAGGAGGTACTTTGGATCAAGAGATTATTGGTGGAACTAAAGATCATGGATTCAGAGGAGGCACCAATCATCTACAATGACAATATATCAGCCCAAAACCTTGCATCTAACCCAATCTTCCATGCAAGATCTAAGCACATTGAGATATGCCATCACTTTGTGAGAGAAATGGTGCAAGCCAAGGAGATTGCTTTGGAGCATGTTCCAAGCAATGAATGTGTAGCTGATCTACTTACTAAACCACTTCAAAAGACACCTTTTATGAAGTTCAGATCATCACTTGGAGTGATTAGTAAAGCAATGATTGAACCAAGCTAGATAGTGAGGAGGAGTGTTAAAAATTCACAATTCTAGCTTGACTAGTTTTGGTCATATGACTTGTAAATAGTTAAATGGTCATGATGTGGCTTGTCACACGTGCCAAATAGCATAGGATTCCATTCATAAGGATGTTCTCAAGTAGACCTAAGTGTTAGAACCTTTGGAATGAGTCCAAATTATGCTTAGATACAAGGGAGAAAAAATAGGAGCTATTTTTGGTAATTTTTGCATTGTTGAGGGATCTCCAAGATTCCAACCCTAACTTGGTAGGGATGAAAGATCCACCAAAATTAGCATTAGGGATAGGTTTAGGGCTACTCATACCTGCCCAAAACCGTGATGGATCTTGTATATATAGGTGATGATATCTCACCAAAATCAATCAAGCAATTTCATGTTTTTTCTCTCATAATGGTGCAATTGCTCTCTATGTTCATAATTGTTTGAGTACTTGTGATTACTAATGATTATAGGATTGAATGTAGGTCTGGTGTACAATACTCAGACTGTGGGAGGCCGTACTTTCACACGTGTGAAGCCTTCTTCAAGGATTTGGGCCATTTAGTGAGGTTCAAGCATAGATTTTTGATGGATTTTGATGGTTCAACTTGTGCTAATCTTATGAAATCATAATCTATTGTTTCCCTCATCATTTCAAGTGTTTTAGGATCCTTATTTGCTGTAATTTTTACAACACCCACCGCATAGTCACTAGCAACTGTTTCCACCAGGAAAGATCCGCTAGAGTCCACTATGTGTAAGATAGGAGCTATAGACACCAACATCTTCAAAGCTTCAAAGCTTTGATTAAGTTCATCGGTCCAGACAACAGGTGGACTGATTTTCGAATGCCTTCCGACCTTCTTCTTATTACCCTTTTTAGTTTTCCGTTTGGCTTTCTTCACTCCCTTAAGAAGATTCGTTAGAGGCAATGCAACTAGGGCATAGTCTTTAATGAATTTATGAGAAAACTTCGTGAAGCCCAAAAAAGATTTTACTCCTCTAATGGTTTTCAGGATAGGCCAATCATGAACTTTCTGGACCTTATCGTAGTCGATTTCAAGACCTCGATCGGAAAAGATATGTCCCAATTACTTGAGTCTTGTTTGAAAAAACTCACATTTAGACTCCTTAGCATAAAGCTTTGTCTGCCTTAGATTATCTAAGACAGTACGCGCGCCTCGTGCTCCTCCAGAGTCTTACTGTAAATTAGTATGTCATCTAAAAATAGCACGAGAAACTTTCCCAGATATGGACAAAGAATATCGTTCATCATCTGCTGGAAGGTTGCTGGGGCATAAGTTAGGCCAAAGGGTAAAACTAAAAATCTGTAATGGCCATACCTAGAACTTTTGGAAACATCCCCCTCGTGTATTCTAATTTGATGGTACCCCGACCTAAGGTCTAATTTGGTGAAATACTTAGCACCATTCAATCGTACATTAAGTCGTCCATCCGAGGTAAGGGATAATGGTTCTTGATTGTCATTTTATTAAGCTTTTTGTAATCGACACAAGGATGAATACCGCTGTCTTTCTTGCCGGTTAGCAAAACAATAGCTCCCCAAGAGGATTTTACTAGGCCTTATATGGCCTTTACGTAAAAGCTCTTTAAGTTGACTAGCAACTTCATCTTCTTCCTTCGGACTCATTCTGTAAGGAAAAAATGATACAGGAGAGCTATCGAGAAGAAGATCAATGTGATGGTCTACATCCTGTGAGGTGGGAAGACCCTCAGGCAACTGCTCAGGGAATATATCACTATATTCCTCCCTAAGTCTCTTAAAGATTTTGCACTCAGGCGAAGATTCTAAATTATCATCAGAAAAAGACAATGCCTTAGGAAAAGACGATACATCAACATTGAGATTATGAGTACTAAAAGCATCTATGTATGATTCATTTTTCTAATAACATAAGTACGAATGATACTCAGAATCCAAAATACATTGGTTCGCTTCATGAGCAGTTACAAAAGGTAGATCAGCCTCATCGCCTTTAAGACAAACCAATGAGTCATATGCAAGAAATAAATACTATGAGATACATAATCTTTCTTTAAGGACTCATTCCTAGCATAAAACCACTCTTTACCTAGGATTAAATCCACCTTATCAAGATTCATAACATGAAAAGATAAATTATCTACATAAGTTTGAATCTTCAACGACACGTGGGGGACAAAGTGGTCCCAGATCTGCTGCTCCCCACCAGCTGCCATCGTAACCACGTACTTGTGGTCACTTGGTGCGGTTGCCAATTGCAGCTTCTGCACCAACTTAGCATTAATAAAATTATGTGTAGAGAACCGTTGTCAAAAAGAACACTCACAGGTTGGCTGCCCACGAATCCACTCATACGAATGAGGTCGTGAGGTCTAAACATTGTAGTATTAAAACAACAATTGCTACAAACTGTTACATCTTTAAAAGATACATCAATGCAAGAAATAGAAAAATTACCTGGTGCCTTAAAGGAGCGGCCACCTTCTTCCGTCTCTTTGGGCAGTCCTTGGGAAGGTGCCCCTTCTTCGTACAGGAGAAACACAACCCGTCATTTTTGTCCTTATCGAAGTTCGTTGCTCTCTCCAACTGAGGTTGCTCCTTTTTCTTCCCTGAGGGAGAAGCTTCGCTGACCACTCACTCCTTGCACTTTTTGAGAGGAGGGCCCACAGAGGGGTTGTCTTTGGCTTCGGGCTTTTGTTGCTCTTTGCGGGTTACAATGTGCATAGTGTCGAAAATCTGAATGAAACACATGACATCCTCTAAGAACTGTGGCTGATTACGGCGGACCTCCAACTGATATTCTTTGGGCAAGCCCAAAATGAAATGTAGCTTAAGGAGCACCTCGGCTATGCAGTTAAAAAACAACAAAGCAGCCTCTTGGAAGTCCTGTAAGTAGACGTCCAAGGGCTTTGTCCCCATTTGCAACGTGGCAAATCGATGATAGTATTCAAACACGTTCAGGACCTGCATAAAGACACCCTTAAAGGCTACCTGAAAGTCATCCCAAGTAGTTGGGACCGTAGCTCGATTTTTGAGATCCTGCCACCATGAATACGCCTTACCACGTAAAAACATGATGGTCGTCGAAATATGCGAGCTATCTGGTAGACCGTGCATGGAGAAATGAGAAGTCCATTAATCCAACCAGGCCAACACCACATTTTGGTGTCTATTCTTTTTCTCTCCGGTGAAAAATTTCGGAGTAAACATCGGGTTAAGGAGAGCTTGCCAAGACTGGGACATAGCCTGAATATTGGCCTCCGCCCGTTCATGTTTAGACTACATGTCAACAATTTGTTGCTGCAACAGATTGATTGCACGCGTCATATTCTCCATATCAGTTCCGACGGGACTTGGAGCTCTAGTCTCATCCATAAAAGTGTCCATGGAGAAAGTGGTAGCTAGCAATAAACTTGAGGAAAAAGAGAGAGCTACAGTGTAAAAACCGTCAAAAGAAATAGCTAGAGGAAAGGGCCTCAAGAAACAAACAAACTTGAGAACACATAAACTCTACAACAACATTTGACAATGAGGCAAAGTAAGTGAACGTACCTCCTTTACCCCCTCCCCAAAGCTCCTCTCCAACCTCATGCAAAAAAAGGACAGGTGGGGCCCAAGAAAGGTCCCATTTGTCCCTTCTAGGCCTTTTTTACCATGTGGTGCCACCAAATGGAGCCACATGGCCCATGGACCCCAAAGGATTACAAAATTTGACTTAAACCTCCTCTCCCCCTTCCAACTCCAACGTACCACAACTCCTCTCCATGCTTTGGAGATCTGCAAGTACAGAAGAGAAGAGAGGGAGAGGTACGAACTGAAAGGACAGCTACCAAGTTTTGGCTTGGTTCCAAATATTGTAGCTCAAGGTTTTGAAAATTCTTTAGGGAATCTTGGCTTATGCTCAAAGGATTTTAAGTTTAAAGCTTTTCATAAAGTTTTATTTTCATACTTCCACTTGCAAGCTTAAACTTCAAAGTTGTGCAAGGAGGAAGAAAAACAAGGCCGTAGGGAGTCGCGCCTCCTCCCCACCCCTTAATCAAGTACAAAATGTACTTAAACATAAAAGCTTTATGAAACACAGCCCCTCTCCCTCTCCACGGACTGCGCCAGTCAACCTGACTGCGCAGAGGAGAGGGAAAAGCTATAAAAAAACCCCTTTTTTTTACAAATTTCACTAAACTTTTCAGGAGGTGTGACCATCCCCTTCCTCTGCTTGTCAAATCAAGCAAGAAAAGTTTATGAATGGGGCCGTGGGGAAGCATACTGCCTCCCCTCCCCCTGCCTGTCGCATCTGGTAATAAATAGCCAAGAGAGGTTTTTAAAAAGCCCCCCCCCCCCCCCCCCCCCCCCCCCCCCCCCCCCCCCCCCCCCCCCCCCCCCCCCCTTACTAACACTTAGGAGCCAGGATGGCACAGACCGCACACTGCCTGTGTAGTATGTATGTGGGCCAGACCACAAACAAATCTGTCTCTCCCAAATGGATCCGTACATGCTAAGAGAGGCACAAAATTCGAGGTACATAAGAGCGAACCTGTAGGATCTCGCAGCATGAGAGCGATAGCATATCTCAGAGTTCAGCACGAATGAAAAATCTGTGAAAAATTGTCAACTAGTAGTATTTTCCTAACTTGAGATTTTGTAGGCCTATGGCCAAATAAAAGTTAGAGATAGGTTCATACATGTATGTAGAGGCCCAAAGTATGTGTACACTACTTTTGAGGTCACATTAATTAGAGGAGGTCGAGTGTGGAGCTCTTCTATTGGCTCATAATTTGGTGCATTCCTATTTGACCAAATTTCTAGGTATATGGGTGAATCCTATTGGACCCCAATTTTAGCCTATCATAAGACAAGTGGCCAAGAGGCACTATGGCTGCTATAAATAGCCATCTCCACGAGTATGTACACATCTCATTTTCATTCTATTGAATGAATGTTATGCTCTTTGAAGGTCCATCTTCTTCTCTCTCACTTTTTTGTTCATATCTTGCATTCTAGCCACTAGAATTGTGATTTCTTTGTTGCTATGGCTTCACACGTGTGAAATGCAGGTTGTAGGCTCTGAAGTACGGACAGGGACAGCAAGTTTCTGTTTGTGGAAGCTTATGATCAGATTTTGATGTTTAGTTGATGTTTAGTATGCTTAACATCACAATTTCTATCATTTTTTCAATCTAGATGTGCATAACTTCCATGGCCAAGATCTTTATGAAACTTTAGCATCTTTTGGATCTGAGTTTTTCACATGGTATCAGAGCATTAGGCGGCCAAATGTGCAGGTTTTGCCAGATTTAGAAGAGATTTGTGGGCGAGTTTGCTTTTGTAGCATTCCAATCAAGTTTCTAGTAAAAATCTTGTTGATTTATGTGTAGAAATTGGATCTTTGTGATCAAAACATCATTTGTATGCATTTCAATTGAAGTAGGGCGAATTCCCTCTGTACTTATCAGAATAAGGAGACAAAAATTGTTTTGGAAAGAGGGAGATGCAAGATCCAACAAGATCCTATTAGTTTTCCATTCTAGCATATAGTTTTTTGATTCAATTTCTTGCTTCTTCATGTCAAAAACTTCAAAATTGATGTAACCCTCTGATTTTCAGTTTGCTGAATTATTCAAGAGTGTATTTCAATCTTAGGAGTGAGGGAAAAGCAAGTATATTGAGGTTTGGTCTTGGTTTGATCAAGAAATCATAAAACTAGTGGCTAAAATTAAGGAAAAAGTGAGGAAAAGAGAGAAAAAGTAAGGTTTTAGGTTCCAAATCTTTGTGATTTCTTCTTGTGTTTTCATTTGTTGATTCAAGAGAGTGCTTAGTGCATTGGAACAGGTCAAAGATCAGAGATCAATCATTGCAACATGGCTACAAATGGAGGCTACATGTTGGAAAGCAATGATAGGCTTACCTCCCTCAACTATTCTACTTGGAAAGTAAGGATGGAGTCTTTGCTTGAGATGAATGAGTTGATGGATATTGTTGTAGGTGTGGAGGAGAGACCTTTGGCACCTCAAGAACAATTGAGGTATGACAAGAGGGCAAAGAAAGCCCTTCACATGATCAAGATGAATGTGACAAATGAGCTTATCAAAGAGGTTGGTAAGTGCACATCATCTAGTGAAGCTTGGGAAGCCTTGAAGAAGGTTTATGAATCCAAGTCTACTTCTAGAGTGTTGACTTTAAGAAGGCAAATCTTTTCTTGTATGCAAAAGAAGAGTGAGAATGGACATGCTTTTGTTTTGAGAGTTAAAGCATTGAATGATGAGTTAGCATGCATTAATGATGGCATAAATAATGAGGAGCTTGTTCAAGTGATTCTCAATGGCTTGTTGGATGATCATGCTAATCTTGTTCAAAGTTATGCTATCCAAAAATGTTTACCAAGTGTTGGAGACTTGCAAGAGGTCTTGTTGGCTGAAGAATTCAGGTTGCAAGCAAGAGTGGGAGCATCTTCTACATCTCAAGGAGGAGAAGAGGAGGCAATGTTCTCTAAAGGCAAGTTCAAGGGCAAAGGTAAAAGCAATTGGTCTAAAGGGCAAGACCAAGGTGAGCACTCTACTTTTGGCAAAAAGAAGGATAGATCTAAGCTAAAATGTTTCTATTGTGGAGTCAAAGGGCATTTTGCTAGTGATTGTTTTAAGAAAAAGAGGGATCAAGGGGAAAAGCAAACCAATCTAACTATTGATGAGGGTGGGGATGAGCTTCTTTCAAATGATGCTTTTGTTATGTCATCTTGCTTGTTGGCTAATCATGGAGACATTGATCCTTGGTGGATTGATAGTGGAGCCACTTCTCATATGACATATCATAAAGAGTATTTTTCATCTTTAATGGCATTTGATGGTGATAGGAAGGTAATCTATACCGCAAATGATGGTGAGTGTACAATCAAGGGGATTGGCACAATTCCTATTTCACTTTCTACAAATAGGAATATAGAATTGAAAGATGTTTTGCTCATTCCATCCATTACCAAGAACTTACTTAGTGTAAGCCAAATGCTTGACAAAGGATTCAAAGTTGAGTTTGATGGTGATGCTTGCTTGATCAAAAAGGGGTGTAGTATCATTGCAAAAGGGAAAAGGCAAGGGAAATTGTTCAAGCTTGATGCATGTGTTGTTGCTAACCAAGTTGGATGCATGGCAAATGAACAAATGTCAATTCAAGAGGTATGGCATAAAAGGATGGGACATCTCAACTACAAGGCCTTGGAGGTAATAGCCAAAAAGGAGGTAGTAAGGGGACTTCCCAAGTCTCTTACTTGCTTGAATCATGTTTGTGAAGAATGTGCTTTGTCTAAATCACATAGATTGCCATATACTAGATCTATATCTAGATCTAAGATGCCTTTTTCTCTCTTGCATTCGGATATTCATGGTGTTACTACAATTAGCAATGGAGGTGCTAAGATGTATGTAACTTTCATTGATGATTTTAGTAGATTTTGTTGGGTTTATCTACTAAAGAGCAAGGATGAGGTGTTTGATGTGTTTGTCAAGTTCAAAGTTGCTATTGAGACTCAATTTACAACCAAAATCAAATGCTTGAGGAGCGACAATGGTGGTGAATACATTTCTAACAAATTCAAAGCCTTTTGCGATGAGCATGGGATCAAGAGGGAGTACACATGTCCAAGAACACCACAACAAAATGGAGTGGCCGAGAGGAAGAATAGAACCTTGTGTGAGAGTGCAAAGGCAATGAGATTGAATGCTAATCTTCCTAAACCTTTTTGGAGTGATGCTTTGTTGTGTGCAAATTTCCTATGCAATAGATGGCCAAGTGTTGTATTGGAAGGAAAAACCCCTTTTGAAGCTTTGTTTGGTACGAAGCCTAATGTCAAGTTTCTAAGAACTTTTGGATGCATTTGCTACTTCAACATTACTCTTGATGATAGAACTAAGGAGGATCCATCTTCAAGAAAGGGCATTTTTGTTGGTTATAGTGAAGTAAGCAAAGCATATAGGATTTATGTTCCTTCAATCAAGAAAGTGTTCACAAGTAGGGATGTCATTTTTGATGAAGGTAACATTCCAAAAGTTGTTTCAAGTGATGATGGTGTTGTTGCAACTAATGTGCTTGATGACAATGGAGTTGATGACACATTGGATGTGGATGTTGAAGAAGCCTCTTCAAGTCAAATTCCAAGGAGAACTCCAAGGCATAAAGTGAAACCCTCAAGGCTCACTTATGATGACAAAGGTAAGCAAGTGGTGGATGGATCCAACTATGCTTTCCTAACTTCTTTTGATGTACCTTCATGTGTAGATGAAGCAAGGCAAAAAGAGGAATGGATCCAAGCAATGGATCTTGAGTTTGAAGCACTTATGAAGAACAACACATGGAGATTGGTGGAGCTTCCAAAGGGCAAAAGTGCAATTGGATGCAAATGGATCTTCAAGGTAAAGACAAATCAAGATGGATCTATCAACAAGTTGAAGGCAAGGTTGGTGGCTAAAGGTTATGCTCAAGAGCATGGCATTGACTATGAGGAAACCTTTGCACCCGTGGCAAAGATGGTGAGCATAAGAGTAATCATTTCCCTTGCAACTCTTTATGGATGGGATCTTTGGCAATTAAACATTTCTAATGCTTTCTTGAATGGTGATCTTGAAGAGGAAGTCTACATGGAGCAACCCGAGAGCTATGTTTCTCATAGCAAGCCTAATCATGTGTGTTTTCTACAAAAAAGTTTGTATGGTCTTAAGCAAGCACCAAGGAGTTGGTATGCTAGGCTTAACTCTTTTCTACTTTCTCAAAACTTCACTATGAGTGAGTATGATCATTCACTTTACTTTAGAATTAGTGCTAATGATGTTACAATCCTTCTAATTTATGTGGATGACATTATTTTAAGTGGAGGGAACAAGGAAGATATAGAAGATATCAAGAAAGCACTAAAAAAGGAATTTGAAGTGCATGATCTTGGTCTTTTGAGCTATATCTTAGGAATAGAAGTAATTAGAACTTCTCAAATCACTTTTATTTCACAAGAGAAGTATGCTATTTCTATTCTCAATAGATTTCATATGGTAGATGCAAATCCTATTGATACACCTATGGAATCACATGTAAAGCTAACTATAAGAGGTAATGAAAGATCCTTCGAGGACATTACTCTCTATAGGAAGCTAATAGGTTCTCTTATATATCTAACCATCACAAGACCTGATTTATCTTATTGTGTTGGTAGATTAAGCCAATTCATGCAAGATCCTAGCATAGAACATTGGAAACTAGGAAAGAGGATCTTGAGATACATCTCGGGAACAAAAGATTTTGGCATTGTTTATAGAGGCTCATCACCTAACTTATTTGGTTTTTCAGATTCAGATTTTGCAGGAGACCTTATGGATAGAAAATCCATAAATGCACATGCTATTTTCATAGGTGATGGAGCTATCTCATGGATGTCGAAGAAACAAGCAACTATATCACTTTCTTCTAGTGAGGCCGAGTACAAAGCTTTGACATCATGCACAAAGGAGATGGTGTGGATCAAGAGGATGATTATGGAGCTTCATTTGCTGGATTTTTCAGAGAGTCCAATCATCTTTTGTGACAACCTTTCAGCCCAAAGTCTAGCAAGCAATCCGGTTTTCCATGCAAGGAGCAAACATATCGAGGTGGCTTACCATTTTGTGAGAGAACAAGTGTTGGCAAAAGAGATCAAGCTTGAACATGTCCCATCAAAGGAATGTGTGGCTGATATCTTTACCAAAGCATTGGGAAAGGACTTATTTTTCAAGCATAGAACAAGTCTTGGTGTACTTTCTAAATCTATGCTAAAACTAGTTGAAGAGGGAGTGTGAAAAATTGTCAACTAGTAGTATTTTCCTAACTTGAGATTTTGTAGGCCTATGGCCAAATAAAAGTTAGAGATAGGTTCATACATGTATGTAGAGGCCCAAAGTATGTGTACACTACTTTTGAGGTCACATTAATTAGAGGAGGTCGAGTGTGGAGCTCTTCTATTGGCTCATAATTTGGTGCATTCCTATTTGACCAAATTTCTAGGTATATGGGTGAATCCTATTGGACCCCAATTTTAGCCTATCATAAGACAAGTGGCCAAGAGGCACTATGGCTGCTATAAATAGCCATCTCCACGAGTATGTACACATCTCATTTTCATTCTATTGAATGAATGTTATGCTCTTTGAAGGTCCATCTTCTTCTCTCTCACTTTTTTGTTCATATCTTGCATTCTAGCCACTAGAATTGTGATTTCTTTGTTGCTATGGCTTCACACGTGTGAAATGCAGGTTGTAGGCTCTGAAGTACGGACAGGGACAGCAAGTTTCTGTTTGTGGAAGCTTATGATCAGATTTTGATGTTTAGTTGATGTTTAGTATGCTTAACATCACAATTTCTATCATTTTTTCAATCTAGATGTGCATAACTTCCATGGCCAAGATCTTTATGAAACTTTAGCATCTTTTGGATCTGAGTTTTTCACAAAATCCATATTTAATTCTAACATCCATTAACCCAGCATTAACACTACTTCCATAATGAAGAAAGCTTACTCTTTCTCTCTCTCTCCCTTTCTCTCTCACAAAAAGTATAAGAACATGCAATCCCAATAACAATCAGATCCAACACACAATTAACAAATACAATGAAAAGCATGAGAAATGGAGGAAAAGTAATAGAGAGTGAGGACATTCATAAATCCATTTCACAAGAGAACCAATCTGCTTTATTGAAATGAAGATATGTACATGTGTAGGAAACTCGAGTTGGTCCCTTTTTATAATGGAGAGGAGGATCCTGGCCTCAGAATCCTATTGGTCCATTTCTACCTCCCTAACTATTCAAATTTTAAAAAGAGTGGGAACCCATTCAAAACTGGAGGATACCAATTTGAATTTAAAATTTGGTGGGGACCCCAACTTTATTCACTAACTTGACATTTTAGGCATGCGACATTAAAAGTCCTGCAAAAAGGCCTAAAGTCCTTTTATTAACTCTCTAATTATCAAATAACTATGTGATCATCGGGTTGGACTTACACACGTAGGGTGCCAAATCTCTCTCACTTATTAACTAGGGTTAGGGTTGTCTTAAGATCCGCAAACCCTCCAACAATCTTGCAGCTGTCCCTGTGAACTAGAAGCCAAGCCAATCTTTCCTTAATGTCAATGTAAAACCTAGAGTGCAAATTAATTGATTAAGGTTATTCAAACTTGGAAAAAAGTTTTAACCCATAATTATCATTTCTTTCCACCACTGAAATTAAAAGAAACACAACCAGAACTTTTAAGTTATGGATTAGAAACAGATGTTATTTCTTTTCATTCTTAAAACCAAGAAAAGGTTCCAAAGAAAAAAAAATAACTAACCAAAAACAACCAATTTATATAACTAGTTCCAAAATTCCAACAGAGTTGAAGCTTTTCAAGTATTAACTTTAACAAAGATTTAAGGGGGCCAAGCAGCCACATTCCATTAGAAAGGGGATACCAAACTGCAAAGGCACATATGGGAACGTGTGCACCTTAAGAAGAATCGACTGCTATGATACCAACTGTTACAACTCCCTAAGATCTTTGATTGCCTTGAAGGTTCCGCACAGCCCATACCAGTGACGACGCACCATATCCGCCCATCCATAGGGTCACAACTGACCCACCCCCATGCACTGGAGCTATCGATATAATCATGTCCGATCAAGCCTCCTACGATAACTGGAATCCCATACCACCAACCATCGCACTCAGCTCTCCCTGGCATACATCTCCTGGGCTGGAGATATATCCTGGCTCATACATGTGCTCTCCATCCACCAACTCCCAAGTTGACTGAGTGAATGAAAAGAGGAGAACCCCACCACTATATAGACATAGCACAGTGTGTCCCATCAAGCATGGTCCTGTCAGCGACACGTGACCACCTAGGATGGTGATGCGTGGCACCCAAACATGTCGATAACGCCAGACCTGCATCATGCCCCTTGTGAGGCCGTCACTGAAGGGTGTACCGTTATGGTACATAATAGACAACAATTGGCGAAACCCATTCCGTATGTTCGATTTCATAAATAAAGTCAGCTTCAAGTAGTCTTTGCAGCTCTTTTTTTATAAGATCCGTAACGTTTGGATTACAGCGATAAAATCTTGTGACCTTTGGAACTGCATCAGCCATTAAGGGTATCGTATGCTCAATAACCGAGGTAGGAATCCCTTTGAGATCCTTGTACGTCCAAGCAAAACAGTCTTGATATTTGATCAATAACTTTCTTAAAGCTTGAAATTGTTCGGGAGTAAGTTGCGCTCCAACTTGAACAATCTTTTCTGGCTCGCTTGGTTCAACAAGATTCATTGGTTGTAAATCTCTCTAGTTTCTGGTTCTTTCTCTTCAGGATCACGATGAGCTTTTGGTAACATAATCACCACATCATCCAAAGTAAAGCATTTGAAATGTTCAGGGATATCATGTTGGACTTCTTCTGATTGTTCTTTTTCGTAAGGATCGATCTTTGATCTTCGTTAAGCTTTCTTGGCAGGAATAGATTTTGGAGGCGATGACCTTCTAGAAAATGTGCTCTTCTCTAAAGGTGATGACTTCCTTAATGGTGATTTCTTGCGAGAATTCCGACTTGAAGTATCATCCTTGACCTTCCCCTCAGGACCGTATTATAGTGTTGCTTAGCTTGTTTCTTTGTCATAGGTCCTGCCATCTTATCCTCCTTCAATATAACTGCTTTTGGCGATTTTATTCTTGGCTCATCCGGAATATCTTGAACTCCATATCTTGTAGGATGCATATGATTGAGAATCTGCTCATCTATAAGTTATGCCTCTCCATCGTAAGTCAAAGCATGACTAATATGTATTAGATCATCTTCAATCGGATCTGCAGTTGATATCCAAGCTAGGTTCATTATATTCAATGGAAAAGTGATAATGTGTCCAAAGTTTGATCAAGTAAGAAAATTTCGCTCAATCAGGACACATATAGCCTTCTATACAATCCACTGTTGCAAGAGCTGGCTGCCAATTGACAATGTCGGTTTGAGAGTCATAATGGACTCCCAGAGTCTTCACTTGTCGATCGCAGGTATGATCCGTTGTTGATGAATCATCATCCCCTCTTTGGACTACTAGCTTGATAGTCCAAGTGACTGGATCTACTTTGACCGCATGCTCATGATTCTCAAAAGTAATTTTGTCGGTGCCCCAGTTATGAATTACCTGCACAACTCATAACCATGGACATCCCAATAAAACTCAATATACATTTGGTGTGTTAGGTAAGTCCATTACTACAAAAGTAATGACAAACTGCACTCCAGCTATTTTGACAGATACGTCTTCAGCCATTCCTCTTGGATGGATTGTTGTTTGATAAGCTAGCTTAATGGCAAAAGTGACAGGCTTCAGCTTGGTAAGTCTCCATTTCGCACATAGCTTGGTTGAAATCAAATTAACTCCTGAACCTCCATCAATCACGGCTGCTTCTTTACTAAACTGTCTATGTTGTATCGACAGGGTGATGTTTTTAAGTTCACTTTTCCAAGCTGCTCCTACATTGAGTACTTCGTTCGATTCTTCAAACCCAGCACAAAGAAGTTACTTTTGATGTACTGGTGGTTCCATCTGAGTCAACAATATTTCTGCTGATACTTTTTTTGCTTTCGACACCAACATAAGAATTTCTCTACTAGACAACATATTCATGATCATTTCTGTTTGCGGTGCTTCGGGTTCTGTCATCTTAAAAGGTTCTTCATGATGGTGCAATTGTGTAATAACATCTGTTCCTGGATCTGCTTGTGGCATAGATGGAGAAGGGACTTTGGCTGCTACTTTAGTGGCTTCTAGGGCTTATTCTTCTTGTAACTGTTTAATCCATTGTCTCATATCTTGGTATCTCTTCTTTTCTGTTTTGAGGTTCAGATACATGCCTGATGCGGTAGGTATATCTGTAGTTGGTGCAGATTCAATAGGTACTGGATCAACTAGAACTCCTTTTTATTTCTGAGCTTTGGTAACAACCATCAAAGGTACAACTGATTCAGGTTGATGAACTACTGGTCTTTTCTTGATTGTAATCAAGTTCACTGGAGTAGTAACCGGAGCTGGTTTGGGTCTTGTAGGACAATCTTTATAACAATGTCCATAACCACAATCTCTACATTATGGTACAAACTTTCCTTTGTTTGGACATTCAACAACTCTATGATTTTCTCCTCATGCAAAACATCCAAGTGGTGCTCTGGTCCATTGTCTAGCTGCTTCTTGTTGTGCAGCAGCATAGATAGCATACTGCTCTGAAGAACCACTCTCATGATCATGGCTATAGTTCCATTGCTCATTAGCATGATGAGGTTCTGGTTCCATTAGATTAGCAGGAGGAGCACTCTGTTCCGTTGGAGCTATCAGAGCTAGTCGTTCTGGAATTCAAGGCCAAAGTTAAAAGGCTTTCCATCAGGCCCATACATGGATGATTGTAGATGTGTTATCTTGTGAGGATGTCATATTAATCCCTCGAGTGCTTTTGTTTTCTTTAGAATCAAATCATTAATAACGTTATTGTAAAATAAGATATTTTCATCCTTGTTTAGAAGTAAAAATCAAAGTATCAAAGACAGCCACACAACAATTGCCATATCGAGTAGGAGCAAAAGATATAATATGTATGTACCTGTGCATACGCTTATCGATAAATGGTCTAAAACCCAACCTAATCAAAAAAGAAGGTCATAGTAATAATCGATGCTACAAGATGTACATGTTCTCTCTGTTAGTGATTCAATACTAGTATCTTCTTTGAAGTAGAAACTAGTAGAAAGTATGCTAGCCTGACAGATACGTGAGAGACAACAAATAGCTTTGTGTATGTTGTATCATCAATAAAAGTAGAAAGTGCAAGACTTTGAGTTGTAGTTTTGTATGATAGAATGAAAAATGTTGGTCCATCGCTGGGACTTATGGGTGACCTTCAAAACTCAATATACAGCTGAACAGACAGCCTATCCATCGTACGGTGGTGTTTGTTTTATGTACTTGTTAGCAAAAAAACATCATTCACATATATGAAATGGTGAGTTTATCATAAACCCCATTCATTTGCAAAAAACTTATACGTGCTGCATCGCTGTATTTGTAGCATGAAAACATGCTTCTGAAACTACACAAGAGGTATGAAACGTGGCCATCGCTGGCACGCAAACCTCATTATCAAAAAAGTGTGGAAGATAGTCGCTGAATAGCAGACAATTTTTAGCATGTTATAAACCAAAAAAAAAAAATTTCTAATCCATCGTTGGACAGCGGACTATATTCCTTAAAAAAAGAGCCATAGTTTCGAGCATGATCCATCACTGTTTGGACAACGGATTAGTTTTTCCCAAAAAAAATTACCACAAGTGATTCTGATCCATCGTTGGTCCATCACTGGGGATTGCGGATCATTCACCATGCACAACCTTGAAAAAGAGGTGCTATGATCCGTATTTGTTGGAGTTTAATCTTTATCCTACTCATCCTAACTGCCCTCCTTTTCTTGTATGTTAATCACTCTCTCAAAGTAGTCTGCAGAAAATGAACTGTTTTTCAACAGTCTGTTTTTTAGAACTGTTTGTCGCAACAGTTTGTATTTTTACTCGCAAATTTCAATAGGCGAAAAAGACAAAAAAAACTCGATAAAGTCTTCTACTTCACTTTCAGGCCATTCTGAGTGCAAAAGGATTTTGCGAAAAACGCGACAAAGTGTTCACTCAAGATCTCGGGCCATTTTGGGCACTTCCAAAAATGCGACATTTTTTTTCAAAAAATGCGAAAAATACGACACTCTGCAGATCTAAAAAGTATCTCAAGCATAGTTCCTTACGTCTTCATGCTCCAATAATCAGTGACCTAATCGATCAGTTAAACAACTGTTAACGATCTTGTAATTATAAAGTTAAATACTACAAGATCATCTAGTTGCTATATAAGAAAATGAGCATTGTAGATGGAGACCTATACATGACTCGTAATTGATAGAAGATTGATTCGATGTCTAATCGATAGAGATCAAACGACCAAAATTGGTCTTCATAATATATGACTCCTCAGAGTTAGAGGATATATAGAGAGAGTAAATATTCAAAACTATAACAACTATTTCGTTTCCGTAAGTAGGATCACGCGCTTATCAGTGCAATTGTATTGTGATTTGATTGTTGTTATTACAACATTAATATACAGATTGGCTATTGTTCTATCTCATTGCATTCCGTTGAATGTTAATTAACTCTCACTCTTCTTTCGCAAGTATCATAAATGAAGAAATGTGTGGTTGTCTTTGACGCCTAATTGTTCTTACATTTCTTTATATCAGAATATTAGTATCAAATAATTGCATAGTTGTCTCAAATGTTTTCTGCAATCTCTCTTATTGGTAGTCTAAGACTCCTACACTGAATTTCTTATCAACACGATCAGAAAAGCTCTGTCATAACTCCGTTCTCCAAGTAATCCAGATTTTTATCATCAGTTATCACTGTTGTTTGTTTTCTTTGTTGGGACGACGACCTTCCGCTGAGGCCCAAACCTTGTTGCTCCAACAGAGTGGTATCAGAGCATAGGTTTTGGATTTACTAGAGTCTGGGATATTAATATGTTCTTGTTTTTAGAACTAGTTTATATTCTGTTTGTGTTCAATTTATGCTCATTCATCATAATGAAAGGTTCAACCTCTAAGATCCGCTTGATCAACAAGTTCAACGGAGATGATTTTCACATGTGAAAATTCAAGATGAGGATGATCTTGATCGAAAAGGAGCTATGGGGATACATAAATAGTTCGATAGCCAGACCAATGGAACCTGAAATGCTCCCAACATGGGAAGCAAAGGATGGAAAAACACTTGCCATTGTATCCTTGAATCTGAAGGACACCCAGATTGCTCACATATCAAACGGTACCACATCCAAAGTAGCGTGGGATATCTTAACAAGTATCTACAAGACTTTAGATGTATCGACTTGTCTCTTCCTGAGAAAGAAAGTCCTTACACTCAAGATGAGCAAAGGCACTCAATCAATGATCATCCGAATGAGTTCAAACAGTTGCTGAATCAACTTGCTGCAATAGGTTCTCTTATTTCTGAAGAAGACTCAACAATGTCTCTTCTCGCCAGTCTTCCATCCTCCTACGACAACCTAGTATTTCTCTTGAGCAATACTCCTGCGCTATCACTCCAGAAGCTGACAACAAGTTTGTTGTAGGAAGAAGTTAGGAGAATGATCTTATCTACAATGAGTACCAAGTCAATGAAATTATACTCTAATAAGCAACAGTCCAAGAAGACAAACTTCAAGGACAAGAAGACGAAGGCGAAACAGCCAGATTCAACGCAACAACAACAACAACAACAACAACACAATCGACAACAACAACAACAACTATCCAAGACCAAACTCTTTTGCAGATATTGCAGGAGATCTAATCACGACATTAAGGATTGTGGGATACTCAAACACAACAAAGATGGTCTGATGAATCTTATGGGGGGAAAGACAATTTATTGTTCCACTTAAATTAAAGCCACCGACTTGCATTAATTATCAACAAGTGAATTTCTAGGAGGTCCTAACTGGATTGATGCCAGCACATCATAGCCAACTGAATGTTGCAATTTACAACCTACTTTTTTCTAGTATAAATAGTTGCTCATATTTCTACATTATCATCATTAATAAGCATCTTAGATCGTTTTTGGATGATCAAGATAATGAAGCATAGTTAGCATCTCTCTCAAGCTTTCAAGCTTGGACACTCTTGAGTATTCAAGCTCAGTTCTTTAAAGTTGATTTAGAGTTTGCTATTGCACTTACTGCTTATTAGTGAAAGTGCTTAATTCAAACATAGTTACAGTTACTTAGAGATAGCTCAGAGCATGCGGCTTTGATCCGCAATTCCTTTGTGCTCATTTCCATTCTAATTTGTTTCTTTCACTGAATTAATGTATCTTTTATTGCGTTTAGTATCATATTTGTATGCATGCATCTTTGTAATTCTTTTGTAACTGATAATCTCTTATTATTTGTCTGATAATTCAATGCTTTATGTTTGGCTACGTAATCACCTAGTTGCTAGTGATTTCAAAGTTAGTTGCTAAAGATTGAATGTGATTTCTATCACTACCTTTTGTTCAATATTGATAGGCGTAGTCATGCACATGAAAGAAGGTTTCTTCTGTCACGCTCGATAAATCGTATATCTACTTCGACTTTGTCGAATTATTTTCTTTCATCTTATCACCTCTTTTCAACATGATATCAGAGAGAGTTTTTTAATTTGCTATTACCGTTATGATATCAGAGTGATTTGTTATATTGATGCTCTAATACTTGATATCTTTTGCGAAATCAAATTGATATCATATTCTTTAGTTTATATTAGTTTCAGTATCAAGAAAATGATTTTCACTTGTAGCACAGCACGATGATATATCTCTCTTAACGTCATCGATACAATCGACAAACTAAAGTTCCAGATGGATTAAAGTCGGTCTTATCATAGACAAGCTGAATGGATCCAATTAACATTCGTGGAAATTTAAGATGAAGACCTTGCTAATTACCACCGAGTTGTGGTATGTTGTTACAGGTATCGAAGTGAAGCCTGAAGACGACACAGACGACTCAAAGTGAAAATAGAAGGATGGCGCTTATTATCCTCAATATATCAGATACTCAAATTGGCCACGTAGCTGAAGCCAAAACTTTGGAAGAAGTTTGGGACATCCTTAGCTCACTATATGATGTGAGGGACGTGACTACCAAGTTACATCTACGAAGGAAATTCTTCACACTCAAGATGTTGAATAGTGATTCTCTTCAGAGTCACATTAACCAGTTTAAAAATCTCTTGAAATAGATGGCCACTGTCGGATCAGTCATAGATGATCAAGACGCAATTTTGACATTGCTTTCAAGCTTTCCCTCTACGTATGACAACTGGGTGATGATCATATCGACACACTCATATTTAACTCTTACCAGAGTTATTACTATGTTGCAGCAAGAAGATAATCAAAGAAGTCAGGACATTTTGTCTACTTCTTCATCTCATGCTCTATATGTCAACAAAGGCTCAAAATGATAGAAGAAGAAAGGCTCAAAGCAGTCTGCATTGAATCAGAAGTCGACTCAAGGTCAAGGACAATCATCAAATCCACAGTCGAAGAAGAAGATGTTTGCAGGTATTGCAGGTGCAATAACCATGAGATCCAGGATTACAGAATTCTCAAAGCAAAGAATGCAGCCAAGCAACCTGATCAACAAGCAAATACAATTATAGCATTTTCTGAAGTCGACATGGACGAAGGCCCATTTATGGTCAAAGACCAAAAGGCACTTTTGGATGATTCTTGGTTTTTTGATTATGGAGCTATCCAACATATGACCAACCATCGTGAGATCTTTCACTCCTATATGCCTTACAGCACAAAGAAGTATTTTCATCTTGGTGACGATAGCACTCACACTATCGAAGGTGAAGGTACTGTAAGATTAAGATTCCAGCATGATCAATTCAAATTACTGTCAAAAGTCTTTTATGTTCCCAAACTCGCTACAAATCTATTATCAGTAAGTAGAATTACAGATTTAGGTCATGAGGTGGAGTTTGAGTCTGATCAATGCAGATTTATCGATAGGAGCAATAAGATCCTTGCACTTGGCAAGAGGCAAGGATACTTATATAGATTGGTACATTGTTATTCTGATACTAGTCAAGCCTTGAAAACCTCTGTTCTTGTCAATAAAGCATTACTATGGCATCATCACTTAGGACACTTGAATTATGCATATGTATCGAACATGTCCAGACAATCCCTAGCACTTGATCTCGACTATATAACCAACAAAGTCGATCTCCCTGTCTGTCATAGCTACATCCTTGGAAAGCATACTAGGATTTCTTTTAGATCGAGTCATATGCATGCAACAAAAGGTATGATATATGTGGACCTATGTAAACTCCATCGTTGCTATATGCAAAGTATTTCATCACTTTTATTGATGAATTCTCCAAAAGAACACATATATACTTCCTTAAGCAGAAATCGATGGTTATCAACAAATTTCGACAATTCAAAGAGCATGTAGAAAATCAAACTGGCAAAAGAATCAAAGCACTGAGGTCCGACAATGGGGGAGAATACATCTCCACCGAATTCAAGGAGTACTGTCTTAACAATGACATTGAGCAACAATACATTACCTCCTATTCACCTTAGTCGAATGATCTTGCTGAAAGTATGTATGCCATGATCTCTACTAGACCAGACATAACCTTTGCGATCAGCTCCTTAAGCCAGTTTATGAATAACCCTCGTATAACACATTGGAAGGCTCTTATCAGAGTTATGAGATATCTTTGAGCTACTAAGGACTTTTGCATTTGTTATGGAACAGTCGACAACACGACAAACTCAATTTACTCAGTGATTACATGAATGCAAGTTGGGCAGGAGATGTAGACACTCGTAAATCCACTTCTGGATTTACATTCTTCCTCAACAATGTTCCTATTTCATGGAATAGTCGCAATCAATCATCGATAGCTCTATCTTCCATTGAATCAGAGTATATCACAGCCTCTCAGGCTAGAAAGGAAGCAATTTGTTTGAGAAACTTAGTTTTAGATATCGGTCTAAATCAATATGCTTCGATGATTTTATTTTGTGATACTCAAAGTGCCATTGCCATATCGGCCAGTTCTAGGTTTTATTCTAGGACTAAGCACATTGAAATCAAAGAGGTTGACTTGCAGTACTATCAAACGCAAGATATGACAGTAGACATTTTTACCAAAGCATTAAGCTTGGATGCACACAGAAAGTTTTGTGCAGAACTAAGTTTGAAGGTCAATGTTGGAGGATGCAAGCTACGCACAAAGCGGCTGCATCCGAAAAGGCACCAAAAAGAGTGCATTTGTTCCATAAGCAAATGGAGCCTAAAACAGAACCCACATATAAGCTCATTGTAGACAATTTACCCTTGTCCCTTGGTACCAGCCCTTTTGGGGTCAAAGGGGAATGATGGGAGTGGCTATGCGGTGGGGATGGGATCCTGCATGCGGCCCTCAGGTGCACATGACGGGCCACATCGTCTACTGGACTGCTCTCCATTGCCAGCAAAATTCTGAGTTGGTATTAGAGCAAGTGTTTTGGTCCTGAACGAGCAAGTGGGAGTTTCCTTCACCCTGTGCTCGCTTGAGTGGGGGTGTTGGAGGATGCAAGCTATGCACAAAGCGGCTGTCTCCGAAAAGGCACCAAAAGAGTGCATTCATTCCATAAGCAAATGGAGACTAAAATAGAACCCACATATAAGCTCATTGTAGACAATGTACCCTTGTCCCCTGGTAGCAGCCCTTTTGGGGTCAAAGAAAAATGATGGCGGGTGGCTAGGCGGTGGGGATGGGATCCCACACGCGACTTGTAGGCATGCACGATGCGCCACATCGTCTACTGGACCGCTCTCCGCTGTCGACAAAACTCTAAGTATTTTCGTCATGACAGAGAGAAGCGAGCAGGAAATGCTTAGTACATACAACTACGTCTATCAGATTCAGACAGATCAGGATTTATTGTCTTACTTGATTTCAGCTTCGAACCCGTTGGATCTAAACAGTTGATTCCATAGCCATGCACAAATTATCTTGTTTATCATATTTAACTTTGTGGAGGCGGTTTGGGTACGTTTATTAGAATGACAGATCGAGTAGTGCTATCAGTCACATAAAACAATTTAATCTACAAATAATTTTATCTGCGAGCATGTATCTATCTGACAATAAAACGAATAAGCATTCAACATACACAACTTAAATTCTTGGAACATTGAAAGATTAGTCATGTAGAAAGTACAGTCTGAATGCAAATAAAGAGGCATTCTTTCAGAGACAATACTCAATGATAACAGAGAGAAAGAACAAGACAATTGTGTTGTCAGCAGATAGAGAATTCAACTTGCCGAGCAACTGATGAGTTGCTGGATATAAACACATGGCTAACTAGTTAAAAGAATGGTTAATCTGTGGTTTATAATTGGGTTAAGGCACTACGTGTTGTTGGCTGTCGCAGTTTGTCCGATCGTGATGTGTGTACTTGTTGGTACGCTTGATAGTCAAATTGTGGCCGATTGTTCGAGATAGGCTGATTAAGAGAATCTGCCCAGATGGTCTAGGATGAACGACCAATCGGGTATGACCGAACAATCGATGATGGCCCGAGTAAGAGAAGGTGGTCGACAAGAAGAGGTGGGTGAACTCTCGGGTAACATTGTCACTAATTCTTTTGTATTTCTATAAACTGTCAAGAAACAAATGTATTTCTACAGAGTATGTGACTGTATAAATATTTAGAACAACTTAATTGACAGATGTAGATTAGCAGAGAATAGGGATGGAGATGATAGAAATCCAACACCCCCACTTAATCTAGATCCAGGAATGCCTTGATGATCAGATTCAAGATAACACAAAAATTCTTATGTGCTTTTTGATTTAATCCTTTTGTAAATATATCAGCTGCCATGTACTGGGTTTTGCAAAACTTCAGACTTACCTCCTTGTTGGGTATCTTGCTCCTGATGTAGTGGTACTTAATCTCGATGTGCTTGTTCCTAGAGTGAAATCTAGAATTGATTGATAATGCAATGGCACTCTGATTGTCGCACTATATCATTGTTGGAGCAGATTGCCAGAGATCAATGAAGACAATAAATTCCTCCACCAGATTGCCTTTTTGGTAGCTTGAGAGGCTGCAATGTATTTTATGATGTCAATATCACTTGCCCAATTTGCATCTATATATCCATGAAGAGTATGGATATCGGATGGATCTCCATCACCATAGCAGATACAAAGGTCTGCAGTGATTCGTACATATATGATAACTCTAGTAAGAGCTTTCCATTGGATCATGCCAGGATTGGTCATTTGTATTAACTCAAGGAACTAATGGCGTATGCAAGATCTGGCATGGTCGAGATCATTGCATACATCAAGGATCCAATAATAGATTGATATGGATATTTCTTCATTTCAGCCTTCAAAATGAGCATATGTTGTGCATCCAAATACTCTCAAATGTTTTATTGAAGGTTTGAATCCTGTCCAAACTTCAGAAGGAGTCGATTTGGGCAATGAAGCATGTGTTATCATGCATTTGGCAGATTCGACTAAGGTCATGTTCTTCCATTCGACTGTGGAAAATAGGAAGCAGCAAATTGTTGCTCGATGCCATTGGCTGAGCAATAGTCCTTGAATTCATTTGATATGTATTCGCCGCCATTGTCAATCTTGAGAGCTTTGATTTTTTTGCTTGTCTGCAACTCGGCATTTTCTTTGTATTTCTTGAAGTACTGGAAGGCTTCAAATTTGTGCTTTAAGAAAGAGATTGCAGTCCTTTTGGAATAATCATCTATGAAAATAATAACGAATTTTGCACCAAACAATTATGGTGTTTCAGTTCCAGCGACTATCCCCTAGAGTTCCTTGGCCATCAGTACTACTCTCATCTTGAAGTTGCATAGGTGGTAATTCGAACCATCGAGTTTGTCTACCATTAGAGCAGACTATGATTGCGAATTCATTTGGAATTTCAGGGTGAGTGTTATGCAGATAGTAGATTAATGCAACTGAAAACAACTATAGCTACTATCTACACTATATCACAATGCTCGTTTTGATAATGTCAGTTCTAAATACGTACAAAGATCAAAGTAAGAACTTTGATACCATGTTGGGATTCGGTGTTGTTCCCATCGCGACAGAGAGAAGCAAGCGAGGAATCCTCAGTACATGCAACTATGTCTATTAGATTCAGACAGATCGGGATTTGTCTTACTTGATCTCAGCTTCGAAGTCGCTGGATCTAAACAGTTGATTCCATAGCCATTCACAAATTATCTTATTTATTAGATTTAGCTTTGCAGAAGCGGTTTGGATACGTTTATCAGAATGAGCAGTGCTATCAATCACATAAAACAATTTAATCTACGAATGATTTTATCTCCGAGCATGTATCTATCTGTAGATAGAGAGGCTTTCTTTCAGAGACAATACTCTGTAATAACAAAGAGAAAGAACAAGATAATTGCGCTCTCAGCAGATAGAGAATTCAGCTGGCGAGCAACTGATGAGTTGCTAGATATATACACATGGCTAACTGTTGGAAATTAAGCCCACAATCGTCTCCTTGGTGAATGACTAATTTCTATTTCATGATTCTTCTTGCACATTTATTAATCTTTGATCTGGGGTCAGGTGAAATCTATTTTTGATTTCAAAGTCTGCTCATCTGATACCTGCAGGAATCACAAATTTGGACAACCAATTTATTTGAAGAACGTCTACAACGGGCTTCCGGCTGGTCTCCAGCAAAGGGTAACCAATCCCATTATAAATTTAAGTTCAGATGTTAAGTTCAATAACTTGAAGTCATTAAAGACTTGGCCATCTTCAAGGACTTCCACAAACTTACATTTAGCACAAGTCTCGAGAAATATATTACTTTTTCAATAGTCTGCAGAAATAAACTAAGTATCGCACAATTCACATTTTTCACACTTTTCCAAAAATGCAACAGTTGCCTTCGGCTTTTTCCAATCAATTATTTCAAAGAAGTCCACTTGTGCACAATACAAAAGTTCAACTGTGTTTTAACACCTTCGGCATTTTCACAAAATGCGAGGAGAGAGAAAATTTCCGAAGTTCATCTACTTTCAAAGTTCAACTGTTTTAGGGCACCTTCGGCTTTTTCGCAAAATCTCGAAGAGAGAGAAAAAGCGAAGGTCGTCTATTTTGAACGAGAAACGTTCCCAGACACTTCCCTTATAAAGCGAAGTGAGAGAATTTGCAACGCCCTCGTCCGCGTGAACGATCCTGATTTGTTGACCGTATACACTATGTAGTTGTCACAGAAGCCATATACTTCCAAGTACAACGGCTTACCTAATTAGGTGATAATCATTTAGTTAATACATGAATGAAATCTATAAATAGATCATCCAAGCACAGATTGTCGGTTGCTCTGTCCATGAGACGCATTATTTGAGCCTCCCAATTATGCCGTCATTTTTTATTGTAATTGCTAGTTGTATTGTGCTTCAGTGTAATATAGCAGCAGCTTGTTTTTATCTATGTACTACGTAGATGAATGCATATTGTGATTAAATGCACTTTCATTGTTGTTTGATCGTGCTTGTTTATTCACTGTGATCAAAACACGGATGTCTACGACTCCTTAGTTTCTGATCAGGCGATGGTTGTCTTTGACGCCTGAGGAACTCGCGATATCATTCTGCTCTTCCATTTATTTCAGAACTATACTTCATGTTGAATCTGATTTCAATAATACCACATACAAACCATCTCCAATCTCTTCGGTGGACTGTACTCTTGTTTTTAGAGTATGAATTAATTTTTAAGATCCTATTGGACAATCAGAACGCATAAAGCTATGATTATCTTTAGCATAAGCTGTCTATTAGACTGTTTTGCACCTAGCAACTGATTAGAACGGGAGAGTTGTTTTGAGGAGGAAGCCGTGAGAGAGAGCGGGCAGCTCGCGCGCACCCAACGCGACAGATACTGTAGTGTCTGGAAGGCCATAGCGACCGTATGAGCGCGGTTCAATGCCCAGATGTAGTTTGAACCTTTGGATGAGGTGTGAGATGCATCGACGGTCCAGAACTCGTGATGGGAGAGAAATGTGGACCACAAAATTTGGTTCAGCCATTGGATGGGCTTTGAAGAGGGCCCTGAAGAAGTGAAGTGCATTTTAGCCTTCAACTTTATTAAAAATTTTCATACTGAAATTGGAGTTGGGTCCCTTCACAAGTGAAGAGTGAAGTTTCTTCAAGGTGAAGAAACAGTTCAAAAAATAGAAAAGTCCCTATTTTTGGGTCCTTTGTCCTTTTTGACCCAAACGAAAGGCTATATCCTCCAAACAAAGGGCACCCGGACTGTACCTGCAAGTACGGTACAACAAAATAGAGTGATTACAGTGGAGAAACTGTTCCGAGTGTGCTAGAAGTGATTTCACAATTCCACTCCGCACGTTGTTGGGAGTTGATGATTGAGTGCATTTCGGAAGGCGACGCCGATTTGGCTTTCAAATTGGTGGAAAAGCGGCAAGTGGCCTGGTAAGGGAAAAAGTGCAGGTCATTATTTTCAACTTCTGACATCATTGTTGGCCTCGGCATACTGTTTTTAGCCTACGGCAGAAGTTTCAAGCAGTTGTGTGATGGCAAACATTGGGAGAGTCCATTTTGAGTGAAAGTAGCAAATTGGACGGAATTTCCAACTATGCAGTGTGGACATTCAAAATGAAAAACATATTGATGGAGAAAGACGTGTGGGAAGTTGTCACAGGTGATGAGAGAAGGCCGCCAAATGAAGCGGATATCAAAGTGTTCGACAAAAAGATGAGAAAAACTTTGACCTTCATTAACTTGTCAGTGAAGGATCACATCATTACCCACATTTGTGATGCTGTTACACCCAGACAGGCATGGGATGTGCTAAAGGATTATTCTGAGACGTCAAATTCGTCAAGAATCATGTTTCTAAAGTCAAAACTGAATAGTGCCCAAATGGAGCAAGGAGAGCACATTCAGACGTACATGACCATAATCAAGCCAATGAGGGATGAACTGCATTCTATTGGTGAGCGCATACGTGATGTGGAGCTGGTGCACAATGCATTGTGTGGCATTGCAGAATCCTATCAGATGTTTGTGAGCGGAATAGCATCAAGAGAAAGATTGCCAACCTTTGACGATCTCACAGGAATCTTGATGCAGGAAGAGCAACGTCGAGAAATGGTGAAATCTATACGTCAGAATACTGATGATCAGGCACTTGCGACACGCCCAAAACAAGGCAAAGGCAAGGGCAAAAAGAAGTCTAAACAACAATTTGCCAAGTTTTAGGAGGATGAGGGATCTTCCAATAAGACTAAGAAGAAAGACAAGTGCTTCCATTGTGGTAAAAAGGGCCATTGGAAGAGTGAATGTCGCAAATTCTTGGTGGAACAAGGCAAGGGGAAACCAAAACAAGCAGGTAACCTTGTCGATGAGGGTGAGATTGAAGAGTCTAGTATCTTCATATTTGTATTGTCATCTAATCAAGATGATCAAGCGTGGTATATTGACTCGGGAGCCACAAGACACATGACAGGTAACAAGAATTGGTTCAGTAACTTGAAAATGTTGGATAATGGAACATCCATTTCACAAGCAAATGGTGAGGTGTGCAAGATCAAGGGGATAGGCACCGTTTCAATCCAACTACATGATGGCAAAAGCAGGATGATCAGGGAGGTACTTTACGTACCAGGTTTGAAGAAAAATCTACTTTCTGTTGGAGTCATTACTGATCAAAAGCTGAAAGTAGAATTCGCCCATGATCGTTGCTTTGTGAAGGATGTGAACCAAAAGTTCAAGGTTATTGCGGATGGAGTAAGAGAGCCCAATACAAAATTGTATAGGTTGAATGCTACAATTAAGGGGCAACATGGACTTGTATCGTCCATTCCATCGCAAACTGAGTTGTGGAATAAGAGGCTTGGTCACTTGAACTTAGGAAGCCTCAGTTTGATGAGAAAATTGGAGATGGTAACAAGATTGCCTACCATAGAAGATCACTTGAAATCTATGTGCGAATCTTGTGTATATGGGAAGCAGCATCGAGAGAAGTTCAATAAAGGGGGTGTTGCAAGAGCAAAGAACATCCTAGATTTAATCCACACAGATTTGTGTGGGCCTATGAGGACCATGTCCTTAGGTAAAGCCTTCTATTTCATGACCTTTATTGATGATATCTCACGTAAGACATGGATCTACTTCTTGAAGAATAAATTAAATGCATTTGACAACTTCAAGAGCTTCAAAGCATTGGTCGAAAATCAGACAGGTAGGAAGATCAAAGTCCTTAGATCAGATAGTGGAGGTGAGTACAAGTCTAATGACCTCAATGATCTTTGTGACCAATGTGGGATAAAAAGACAATTTACGCAAGCTCATCTTCCTACTCTCAATGGTGTAGCTGAGCGCAAGAATCATACGATTGTGGAAAGTGCCAGATCTATGCTAGCTGAGATGAAACTACCAAGAGATTTTTGGTCAGAAGCATGCAGTACGACAGTCTATCTTCAAAATAGAAGTCCTACCATTGCCATACCAAATATAACACCTGAGGAAGCATTTACGAAGAAGAAGCCAAAGGTGAACCACTTGCGAATCTTTGGATGTAAGGCCTTTGTACACATTCCTAAGGAAGAGAGACGTAAACTTGATGTGAAAGCTATCAAGTGCATATTCCTAGGATATGATGATCGTGTGAAGGGTTATAGATGTTTTGATCCAGTGGAAAACAAAGTCCATATAAGCCGTGATGTTATCTTTGATGAATCCAAGATGTATGAAGACGAGGATGTTGAGAAGATAGACACATCCAGTGGGAAAGATGGTATAGTGAGGATACCACCTGATGATGATCCATTCATTGACCTTCCGAGTGATGAACATGAGGATACATCTCAAGATACTACTACTCAACCTCTAGAGATAGGTTGGAGAGGTAGGGACAACCCTTTTGGTGCAAGAAGGATTGAAGTTGCAGGTGACAAACGCAAGGAGAAGGATGTACTATGGGATACATTTTCACCAGGAAACCGATCACCTAACATGAAGCTCCCTAAGTGGTTTGAGAGATTGTTGGAGAGTCGCGGCATGGATGACTTTCCAGGATCATCTAGCCAGGGAGAGCTACAAAGATCAACAAGAGAGAAGACTCAACCTAAAAGGTATGAAGCAAATTATGCTCTCTTATCTAGCATTATTCAAAGCAAAGAATCTTCGACTTATGGTGAAGCGAAGGATGATGACATTTGGGTCAAGGCCATGGGAGAGGAGATGGAGTCAACTGCTAAGCATAGCACATGTAAATTAGTAGAACCACCAGTTGGCAAGAAACACATTGGTTGCAAATGGGTATACATGACTAAGTACCATGCAGATGGAAGTATAGCAAAGCGCAAGGCAAGATTGGTGATCAAAGGGTATGCACAAAGTAAAGGCATCGACTATGAGGAGACCTTTGCGCTGGTTTGTAAGTAGAATACTCTACGTCTACTTGTTGCTTTAGCTTCACATCTTGGTTGGCCTTTGCATCAGATGGATGTGAAATCTGCTTTTCTAAATGGTGAGTTAGAAGAATAAGTCTTCATGGATCAACCTGAAGGCTTTGTAGCGAAGGGATAGGAAAATAAAGTATGTCGCTTGAAGAAAGCGCTTTATGGTTTTAAACAGGCACCACGTGCGTGGTATAGCAAGATTGATGCTTACTTTCGTTCAAAGGGGATGGTGAGATCACATTCTAGTCCAAATCTATATGTCTTATGCTTGGATGGTATGGTTGCTTTGATTGCTCTTTATGTTGATGACTTGATTATTACGGGAAATAATCAAGAGATGATAGACGTGATCAAGAAAGACCTCATGGAACAATTCGAGATGATAGATCTCAGCCTGATGCATTATTGCCTTGGAGTAGAGGAGTGGCAACAAGGACACGAAGTGGGTTTAACACAGGTGAAGTATGTCAAAGAGTTGTTGCACAGGTTTAGGTTGCAGGATTGCAAACCAGTAAATACTCCTATTGAACCAGGTAAAAAGCTTTCTAAGCTTGATGAGTCACAGTCATTTGATGCTATGCTATATAGACAATTAGTAGGGAGCTTGATTTACCTTACCACGACTAGACCAGATATATGCTATGTTGTTGGCATTGTAAGTCAGTTTATGGCAACACCTACAGAAACGCATTGGAAGGCAGCTAAACGCATTATGTTTGGCTACGTAATCACTTAGTTGCTAGCGATTTCAAAGTTAGTTGCTAAAGATTGAACGTGATTTCTATCACTACCTTTTGTTCAATATTGTTAGACGTAGTCATGCACAAGAAAGAAGGCTTCCGCCACACTCGATAAATCGTTTACCTATTTCGACTTTGTCAAATTGTTTCTTTTATCTTATCACCTCTTTCCAACACCTCTTTCCATGCGAGAACGAAACACATCAAGATTCAATATCACTTTATACGTGAGAGACTGCTGAGTCGTGAAATTCATGTTGTTCATTGTAGCACAGAAGAACAACTAGCTGATATTTTCACTAAGCCACTTGCTGGAGAAAAGTTTGATAAGTTTAGATCAAAGCTTTCTGTACTTACAGTTTGTTGACTTTAAAGCTATGTATATGACTGTATAAAAAGTAGACTCTACTTTAAGGGAGAGAGTTAGAATTAAAGTAGAATCACTATGTTACTGTATTGTGGGTCCTATCAGTGGATAAGGATCAGTTGGCCTCGCCACGAGGCAAGTCGACGGGACACGCGTCCCGCCAACGACAACCTGGGTCATGCATGGGTTGCCTGAGTGAACAACTATATGTACAGTGTAATATTTCATTTTGAGAAATACAATTGTTATGTGAGCTTGCTGTGGAGAGTGTTTTCTGTCTGTGTTACTGTGTAGCATGATCTGTGTTCCTGTGCAAAGCAAATTCTAAGTGATTCCATGCTTTATGTTTGGCTACGTAATCACTTAGTTGCTAGCGATTTCAAAGTTAGTTGCTAAAGATTGAACGTGATTTCTATCACTACCTTTTGTTCAATATTGTTAGGCGTAGTCATGCACAAGAAAGAAGGCTTCCGCCACACTCGATAAATCGTTTACCTATTTCGACTTTGTCGAATTGTTTCTTTTATCTTATCACCTCTTTCCAACACCTCGAAACCGGAAGTTTTTATAATGTTATGTAGAGTAGTTTCCCGGAAGGTAATGAGAGAGGGAAAATTAATTTTCCCTCTAGTTAGGAATTTGAGTTTTAAATTTTGTAGAGTGTTTGAAAAGAAAAAACAAAAGAGGGAAAAACCCTTTAGTTAAAAAAGGACCATTTGTGCATGAGAGGGTTACTTTGAATTATAAACTTGTGTTTTTGAGGAGGCGATGGTGCCTCTGTTGTCCACTTGTTTAGTAGCAAAGCAGGGCAAGTATAAACGTAGAAGCATCCATGAGAGAGAGAGAGAGAGAGAGAGAGAGAGAGAGAGAGAGAGAGAGAGAGAGAGAGAGAGAGAGAGAGAGAGAGAGAGAGAGAGAGAGAGAGAGAGAGAGAGAGACTTTCATAAGATGAGTTAGTGACTCCAGATGATCCAACAAAATCATATTTTGCAAGGAATGTTGATGACCAATCAATTTTTTTACACCATCGAGAAATGAAATTATATGAAAATCTCAAAGTTTAAAGATAATATCTTATACCCTCTACATAACTGAAATTTCTTATGAATTTTATGTATAATTTGTTTTTTGAACAACAAATTTCCATTCAAATACGCAAAGCTTCAATCAATTATACAAAGTTTCTTAGAACGCACAACATTTTCTATCTAAAAAATTGCTGTATTTCATTTAAGTTGGCAATTTGTAGGTGTACAAAAAGCCTTATTAGAAGTTTGCAATGCAGAAATCAAGGATGTAGTCTAGTAAGTTCTTAAATAAATATCAATTTTATATAAACTTGTTTAACGTGTTATGCTCAATATAGATTTTGTTTTATAGAATTCTTCCACAATCATTTGGTTAAGTGGTTTAAATTTTATGACTAAATCAAATGTTCAAAATGTTGAGGGACCAAGGCCATGTAATGGACTAGAATATACAATGGTTTGTTGATATTCTCTTGATGACAAATGATTTGTGTAATACTAGATTCCACAACTTATTTGACTATCCAACACGAAGAAGCTTCAAAATCCCATAACCAACTTGTCCATTTCAAAAACCACAATAATTAATATACATATAATTGAAATTTATTTTCACCCCGCTAATTTAGCACTAGATTTATTTAGTACTACAAGAAGAGCATGTGTTGTTAAAAAAAATGAAGGTACTGTTGTAGTATAAGTAGATTATAAATTACGAGATTTTATTAAAATGAAAATGGAATCTCTACATTTTGTCAAATGAGTTAAGAGAGGTCGAAACTTTTTTAGATAATGAAGACTTTGTCATTCCTTTGTCGAAAGAGCCACAACCTCCTACTAGTAAGAAGATTGATGATAAAGGAGGTTTGTCGACTGCTTTAGTTTAATATTATTATATTTTGATACATAATGTTGAAATAGAGAAAACAACAGTTACATTTGTTGATGAGCTTGTTGAAAAAAAAGAAAGAGTCAAACTATGTTGTTGACATTGCATAACTTGATTGGAATTGGGCACAATGATAAGGCCTCCTTCATAAATAACATCCATAATTATTCTCAAATATTTTCTCTCATGGTATGTGGATACGATCCTTGAGTATTGCAATTTTTGGCAAGCTAAGGTATTAATTTTGCGATGAAATCAATGATTCGGGTGGCATGACATGGCAATGGTTGATTCCACGATGCATGCAAACAAACTTATGCTTGTAAAAGACATGGCGCAGGTAACGAGGTGTTGATAGACGAATAGGCTGAAATGCATGAACGACATATTAATCTTTTGTTGTAGCCATTATAAAAAGCTCTATTATGTTTATGACATTGATGTTGTGCATAGAGAGACCATTGAGGAAGGAATGGAGAGAGAGAGAGAGAGAGAGAGAGAGAGAGAGAGAGAGAGAGAGAGAGAGAGAGAGAGAGAGAGAGAGAGAGAGTATATATGGGGGCCGATATGGGATAGGAAAGCTCTTTGCATGAGTAACAACCTACATGTTTTTTCACTTCGTATTTATTGGAACCCTTACCTGGCACAATCCTACGCAAAATATTATTACAAAACACATGGAGTAATAAATACCTTACAAATCTGTAAGGTACAATTGTTATGTTTAGAAAGTTGCATAATGTATTCACCACTATTTTTAGAAAATCAGACATGAGCGTAAATATCAAACTTATTATTTTTAGAAAGTTACTTAGGTGCTTGTCACTAGTTTTAGAAAAGTGAACATGAGTTACTATTTTTGAAAAGGTGAATTCATATTTTCTAAACTATTATTATTTATTTAAAAAAACCCTTTCTGGTTGTTAAACTGGGAAGGCCCTCGTCCAGGGGCCTTTTGCACCAGGGAGGTGCCCTTGAGCTGCGGCCCTCAGGCGCCTCCCGTCGTGAAAGGCCCTTCTAGGGAACTTCTCCTATATGTAAAACCACATGCCCTTTATGTGCAAAGCACTCTTACAAGTTACAAGTTACGACATTGACTTTTACCTTGACATGTGCAAAAAATTCTTTGGCCAATTTGAATACATACAACTTAGAAAATTGACTTTAGTAGTGACTTGTGTAAGAACTGCATTGAGCAACCTAAATTCACATATAGTCAACCTTGGATAAATGTTACATATTTAGCTGTTAACCTTGTCTATTAGTTAGTATTTTGTAGAGAATTTACAAAGCAAAAGTGTTGATTGTTATTTGTTAACATAATCAATCCCACCTTAGGGAACTTGACTTGGATAAATGTTATTTTACAAAAATATGGGGACTGCAATGCTCTAGGATTTAGGGATTCATAAAAATTTCTTTCAAACCCATTAACAGCGCTTTCAATAAACACGCCAATTTTCTCTTTTAGGGCATTTTGCTAGCCCAACTCCCATCACCACCCCCTTAGGTCCAACAAAGAATCATCAATTTTTAAGCAGTTGCGCAAACACAAGGATCATCAATTTTTTGACTCCAAATCGTTATCCCTCTGTTCGTATACGTGTTAAAGTTTCAAACGTCTCCATGATTTAATATTATTCTACTCTTGAGACCTAACGTTTATCCAAGGTTGACTGTACAAATTACGACATTGACTTGTGTAAAGAACTCCATTGACCAACCTGAACAAGGCCAAAAAGAAAGAGTTGGGTCAGTGTTCGGGAAAGCCGGCATAGTTCAAGAATGGAATCGGCATATTTTTTCAAAAATCGGCATGACAAAAATTGTACAAGATTTTTTATGTCATAAATCTTAGGCTTTATAAAGAAAAATCGGCAAGTAAGAGCATGTCACTGAATAGAGGCCGAAGAACTTTTTCTCATATAGATTTTTGGAGGGAAATCCCGAACAGTGACTGTTGGGTAGAGGGCTAGGGCTATTGGAATGGAAAGTAGCTTTAGCCTCTTGCTCTCAATACTCATTGTGAAGGAGAAGGCGTAGCGATGGCGGACGACGATCCTCACGCTCGTGCTCATGCTTATAGTAGCCAGATGGGAGGGGGTGTTCTTGCGAGGGCGAGGGAGGCGCTGAAGCAGGGGCAGTACTCGGACGCTGTGCGGGCCTGCAAGCAGCTTCTTAAGCAGGATCGCAGCAACGATGAGGCTTATGTGGTATTAGGGTTGGCTCTTCTTGCTTCTGGCCAGCATCTCGACCAAGCTGAAATGTCCTTCAGACGTGCCACAGCTCTGAATCCTTCATCCCTTTCTGCCTGGCGGGTGCACCTTTTTTTCCATCGCATGTTCTTAATACTTTCTATCATCAATTTTGTTGGATATTAGGGTCTGGTTTAGCTTTTATTAGGGTTTGTTTCAGCTTTTACTAGCATTTAATTCAGCTCTTATTACGGTTTAGTTCAGCTCAGCTTTTATTATCATTCAGTTCAGCTCTTATTAGGATTTTGTTCGGCTTTTGTTATGGTTTAGGTCAACTTTCGTTAGGGTTTAGTTTCATTTGCAATTGATTATTTTTTTTCCTGGCGAATTGGTGAATTGCATCGTTTGGCAAGTCAGTTCATTTCGAGCGTTTCCTGAAATTTTCTTTTATCCCAACTTCTATGCTGAAAAAAGAATGCCAAACGAAAAGAGGTTCTTTTCGAGGGTTTCCTGAATTTTTCTTTTATCTTCATTTCTATGCTGAAAAAAGAATACCCAACAAAAAGAAGTCTACTATCTACTGCACGCCATTTACACAGTTTTGAAAATGCTTGTTGGTTCCACCTAAATTGTGCATTTTTGGCCGAAAGCCTTTCATAGGGCACATCAAACAGAGATCTTTTGTTGAATTTTTGTTATAAACAGCTGCATGATAGCCGACAACACCTTTATGGGCCCAAAATACAGCAATCCCTGGACAATTGGCTATAATACAAGTGTATCAAACTCTCATAGGTCGCTTCGTCGCTTCCTCACCTCCTACTCCTAGGTTTATAAAGATCGACTTGACTGGATGCATCTCGCACTCGTTGGAGGTTATTAGACCGCAGCCATTCATCAATATTGAACTAATCCATGCAAGCATTGATGGTAGTAGCATGACATAGTCAAAAAACCCTCAAAACTAGTAACTTGCACATACAAAGTATTTTCATGCCTAAATACAAAAAAAGAATACGTTTTGATGCTTAATAACTTCGTGGGAGGTTATTAAACTGCAGCCATTCATCAATATTGAACTAATCCATGCAAGCATTGATGGTAGTAGCATGCACATAGTCAAATGAAACCCTCAAAACTAGTAACTTGCACATACAAAGTATTTTCATGCCTAAATACAAAAAAAGAATACGTTTTGATGCTTTCTATAAGAATCCTGCTTGTTGCAAAGGATTCCTCCATTGAAATTTCATACAATTTTGGTTCTATATAGAATTAGTTGAACTTAGCCTTTTTTGAGCCAATTGAGGTTATTGTTGATGGAACACAACATTTAATGACACATAATGAATATAAGGGTGTTTTCACACACCCGTAGGGCATGTCTATTTGTCAAAAAACTAAACATTCATTGGACAGAAAAAATTGGAAAATCCGTACCCCATTTCACATATCAGAACAATGTGAGACTGCAGCTCTATTCTGAGAGGGATACATAGAAAGCAATTTCCAACATAGAGAGTTCTCTCCTCCATAAATGCACTTCCGTTCATCCATGTAGTAGAGTATGACTAGTTTTGTTTCCAATCGTTCTAAATAACTGACAACATGCATTCTCTCGGGTGAGGTGTCCTTGGGTACATAGTTTCTTAGAAGTATCGGCTTTTTAAAATTGGACCTGCTTGGAAAAAATTGAAGGATCAGTTTAGTTGTAGGGTTTTTAGAAATAATAATTTTACTCTCTCTCTCTCTCTCTCTCAACTTTGAGTTTCAAATTAGCGGAGCAAACAATCACAATGCACATTGCACAATTAAACTAGCAATACTTGAAGCTTCAAAGTTGAAAGTGCAAACTTCAAATAGAAACATAGTTTTACAAGTTCCAATGTTGAATGCTCACGAGTCATGAGTCAAGAACTCAAGACTCAAAATTTAAATCATGACAATCATAAATGCATAAAATCAAAATTTTAAAACTTAAAATTGATTTTAGATAATCGAATTGCAATGATGCCATCTTCAAAGTTCAGAATCCATATGTGTCCACTGTAATGTCCGATGATATGTAAATAGTAGTATGTATAATGTTATGACTCATCAGTACTATCTACTATTTACTAATCTAGACTCTAAGCTCTCCTGGCTCTGAGCCTCCTCCTAGGTGGAGTAGGTGCCGTAGAGCCTACTGTGGTCTCCTCTCGAACATCAGGGACGATTGGAAGCCAAGGTAGGATGTCCCTCATCCTCATCCTCGCTCTCCTCAATGTAGGAAATCATAAACCAAACAGCAAAGCATTCAACATAATCAATCTCAAACACACATGAAGGAGAAGATGGCTGGTCGCCCTCCTTAGAGACTCTTGGCACTCCAAGAAGAATGGCTCTATGCTTGCATACACAAATAGTGAAGAAGATACATGATACATGAATATATAGGTAGGATCCAAGTGTCAAATACTTAACTTCTTCTACAAGCAACATTAGGTCTAACCTAACTTCACCAACAAGCTACTTAAGAAAAACCAGCAAACTCCTATTAACAAGGCCTATGGACCCACAAGTTTCTACATGGGGGCCCAAGTCTAACTTAAAGTGGCCTAAATGAAATAACCAATGGTTACACAAATCTCGACCTTTTGGGTCAAAGTAACCTAGAGGTTTTTGATTAACATAGCATATCCATTAACATACTCTAACACCCTCCTTTAGTGGAAATGCGAGAAAAACAAACATGTACAATATCATCCAATAAAGGACAATATGAGAGATGAAAAATCTCCAACTTGAAGCAACCTGCTGCCTGAACTTCATGCCACCAAATACTTCGAGCTATGAGCCCCAAAAAAAGATCTCTACACAAGTGGAGCGCCAACAATCCAAATCTCCACCCCAATCATGATCAACATGGAAGAGAAAGAGAATACATAATGATGAAGTATCAAGTACAATGACAGGTAGATGCATACTCCACTCATGGTGGGCAACCAAGACACTCTTGGCAACAAGTCGACCATCGGACTTGTCTTCGAACTTAGATACCCACTTGATTCCAAAAGTTTTCTTACCATGAGGAAAATCAACAAGATCCAAGATCTTGTTCTTAAAAAGAGAGCCATACTCCTTTGCATTGCGTCCTCCCAAACCTTATTTCCATTCACCTACTCACATAAAATAGGCATTGCTACAATATTATCATGAGAAATAAGTGTAGAATCTGAAAATCAGCACGAGGTATTGATTTTAAGGAGGCATGTGTCTTCCCTTCATAGTAACACTCTACTTTGCTGTCCCGCAAAGTTTCCAACAGCCGCCTTGGGGCTGTTATGGGCTGTCCAACAACCTTACCTTTTGCGTTACTTGGCTGTCCCAAGTGTTGCGTGTGCGAGCAGAACTGGTCAGCGTTCAGCCTTGTTCACACGAACAGGCGGAATCGTCTGACGACGGAGCGGTGCAATGACCTGGTGTATTGCAATACCAACACCAGAGTGGTTCGACGCATCACGGAGAGCATGAGGACAGGAGGCGCACGCGCCCTACTGCTGCAGGTATATTTCGTTGCTCTCTTGTTTTGCTTTCGTATTGGTTTGAGACATTCAGTGTAATGGCCTCACGGTTGCTTCGGTTATTCTCACGAATGATTGACTTGTGCAGAATTCCGACGAGTGTCTGGTTGCAGCAGAAGATCATGAGCAAGAGCCAAAGGTTGATCCAGACGATGCCGCTCGGCGTGCTCTGCGGGGTGAGCCCGAGGATGATGTCGATGCCGATGAGACCACCACCCTCCCTGCTGACGTTCCATTGCCCTCCTCTGATGATGAGCCACATATGATTCAGACGAGACGGTCAACCTAGCAGGGGATTGTCCACGTGCCCCACCCAGTACCCCTGCATCACGCCCCCTTTCAGATGATGGCTGGTCAGAGTTTGCAAGGGAGACAGAGGCTGCTGCCCAGAGATAGATAGCGCAGAGACGACTCAAAGCATCAGAGGCAGGCAGTTCCTTCCAGAGACCCCCCCGTGGCAGAGTTAGACCCCTAGGCAGGAGTGTACCATAGAGAGTTCCTTCCGGCAGACCCAGAGGCAGGCCAGCCAAGAGGGGACGCAGTGATGATTTTTCTAGTCGTCTCTTGACAGGCGTTGGCCCAGACTTGGAGGAGTCCCGGATGCCTTCAGACTCCCAGCCAGACTTTGTATTTGACACCCCTGCAGATGCATCTGGCACGCAGAGGGATGATTTTTTTAGCACAGACTTGTAGATATTGATGCACATTTTAGCATCACGTACAGTGGCATCAGATGAGATGTATATATTTTTTTACAGTCTACTTGTGTTATGGCTAATTTATCGTGGTTGTTTACAAATGGTTAGCTCTGTGAAGTTTGAATGGTTAGTCAGAAATGGTTTGCACCGCACAAGATGAGAGAGAGAGAGAGAGAGAGAGAGAGAGAGAGAGAGAGAGAGAGAGAGAGAGAGAGAGAGAGAGAGAGAGAGAGAGAGAGAGAGAGAGAGAGGCCAACACATTTGCATCTCATTCATAACATATGCATCATGTTCAACCATTTAACATAACATGCTAAACCCGACACCCCAACAAATGGCACAATTAACATAACACCCTAAACCCTAACAAATCATCCTAAACCCACAATCCCATAGCCATAACCATCAAAACAAGCCACAAGCATAATCATCATAACCACATCCATAAACATCATCAACCCCACCCACGTCCTCATTGTGTCGTAGGCATTGCACCACAGGTATGTGCAGAGTCAACATTAAAGCTGCACCTGTGCAGCATACACTTAAACCTGCGTAGAATGTATTAATGGTCCAGGAATACAGTCCATTGGTTCGTGGAGCAGATACGTGCCCAAGGGATCGAGCCTGGTCCGATTCGGGCATCGTCCGGTCAAAATGGCCGTTCGACGGGTTAGAAACGCAATTAGGTCAGTCGAAATGGACTAGTTTTGCAGCTATCGGTTTGACGGTCCCGTTTCTCCTGGCGGGATCCGTTTCAGGTGTCGTCCGTTTAGGCCAGCGGACAACCACGATAGGAACTTGTGGGAGCAGACGAGACGAGGACCAGACAGACGTCAGGCCCAGTAAGTCCTTCCGAAGTTTAGGGTCAAAACAGGGCTTCGGGGACACTTTGTCGGGATGGGATCTGAAAACATTCAGAATTGACAAAATGGTCTAGGAATACAATCAAACGATGATTCGTGACCCCGATACGGTCTCAAGGGACCGAGCCTGGCTCGATTCGGGTGTCGTCCGGTCAAAATGGCCGTTCGACGGGACAGAAACGCAATAAGGTCACGTGAAATGGACAAGTTTTGCAGCTCTCTGTCCGACGGCCCAATTTGTCCAAATAGGCTTCGTTTCGGGTGCCGTCCGTTCCGGCCAACCGACAACCTCGCCAGGAACGTGTGGGAGCAGACAGGACGAGGAACGGACAGACGACCTGTAGTGAATGAAGCAATTTTGCATGCGTAATTAGTAAGCCGTAGAAGTTCAACCGAGGGGAAACCGATCACATCATACAAGACACAATACTGTGTAGAACCGTGAGGACAGAAGTAGCTATACCTCTTGTAGGATGGTCGGTCATGTGGTCCCCTGTAGTAAATGGCATAGTTCTGTTGACCATTCACTCTTCTGGCGTCCATTAACTTCTGGAGTTCAAAATTGTGAACAACAGTTTTTCTACAATTGTTTTCATCAAGCCATGGAATTGAGGACGCACACCACACAAGCCCATCAAAACGCGCAAAAGTGTGGACCTATCGTATGCCTTAGGGCCAACGACTAGCAAACAAACGGCGAAAAGAAGGACATCAAATACACTGTTGAGCAAGATTCTTCTGATGATGAAGAGTACAAGCCTTTAGCTAGTCAAGAAGAAAGTTCGATCTCTTCCATAACTGGCGAGTGCGACAGACGTACTAAAGCTGCTTGGTTACTGACGGGGATGGTGTAAATGAAAGCCAATTTTCAATCTGTACAGAGTTTAGGGTTCAATTATGTTGGCTTTATACTGTTTTATGATTTAGGTTTTGGCTTCACTGCCCGTTTTCTGAACTCAGAAACCCAACGAAGCAGTATATATCAGGCTATGTTCAGTACCCTTCCATCTGGATATTTGGCCAGGAAGCCTTGCAAGAAAGCAATGTCCAAATAGGTCCTTCCAAGGCATGCAAACGAAAGGTGTGGTTGTGTCGCCCTTACATACTCCCGGATTTTACCACGCCATTAATTGTTCCGTTTTAGACTCACTTCAAACTTTTTTTGGTGAGCCTTCAGAGACAACACCCATTGGTTTTTGATTTGTGGATCAGAAACCAATGGGTGCTGTCTCTGTCGGCTCACCAAAAACGTTTCACGTGGAGTCGAAAACAGAGCAATGTGGCAAGATTCGGGAACATGTACTGGCGTCAGAACCACTTCGACCATCTCCATGCACTGGAAAGACATTTTTGACCATTGCTTTCTTACAAAGTTTCTTGGCCAAACATTCAGATGAAAGGGTATTGATCATTGTCTGATCTATGCTGTTTTCTTGGGTGTCTGAGTTCAGGAAATGACTATTGAAGCCCATAAAATTTTCTTTCAAACTGTGTTCTTATTGCAAAACATGCTTTAACTGGCTTTCACTCATACCGTCCCTGTCATATACTAAACAACTTCAATACTTCTGGCACACTTCAGTCTTATGAAAGAGCTGGAACTTTCTCCCTGGCTAATTGAAGGCTTGTACTCCTCGTCATCATCAGAATCTTGCTCAACAATATCTTTGGTATCCTCCTCCTGGTCGTTTGTTCCCCAAACCCTAAGCCCTAAAGCGAACAAAAGGCCAACATTTTAGCGCGTTTTGAGGTGTTTGTGTGGTCCGCGTCCCCGATTCCGTAGCGCGATGAAAACAACTGCAACAAAACTGCTGCTTATAGTGGTGAATGGTTGCCAGAACCGTGCCATTCACTACAAGGAGTGAATTTTGGTCACCAGAAGAGTGGATGGTCATCATAACTGTGCCGTTCACTACCGGGAACTAGAAGACCTACTGGCTGGCCCGACGACAAGGGACCCTTTCCCGGACCATGGCCAGTTGTTCTGCGGTGAAGTTAATTCCAATCCGTTGCGTTTCCTCGCCCTCGCCAGCTCGGGCAGGGGGGAGCAGGTCCGAGGACCGTGAGGGCACGTAGCTGCAGCTTCGGTAGTCGTCCCATTATCTCTCGCTAGCTCTCGTGAAATTATGCTTCTAGCTTCCGTTCGTTGTGTCGGCGGACATTTACCAGGACATGCTCTGACTAGTTGCCCACATGACGTTGTACCACCCCAAACCCTAAATCTATCTCATCACATAGGCCATGGTACTGTGTAGAATGCATCAATGGTCTGGGAACATAGTCCACAGGTTCGTGATCCCGATACGAACCCAACGGATCGAGCCTGGCTCGATTCGGGCATCGTTCGGTCAAAATGGCCCTTCGACTGGAGAGAAGCGCAATCAGGTCAAGCGAAATGGACTAGTTTTGCAACTCTCCGTCCGACAACCCCGTTTCTCCAAACGGGATCTGATTCGGGTGCCGTCTGTTTCGGCCCGTGGACAACCTCGATATGAACCTGTGGGAACAAACAGGACGAGGAAACGACCGACAGTCGGCCTGCAACGTCCGTCCGAAGTTCGACGTTAAACAGGGCTTCGGGGACACTTCGTCCGGTCGGGACCTGACCATTGGGAGATGTTTCGGAGCCCCCGTGCTGGTACGCAAAATTTCGACATCGTATTGTAGCGTGTTGAAGAGTGCCATAACTAATTAGTAAGCTGTTGAAGTTCATTCGGGAAGAAACCGATCCCATCAACGCAGTCACAGTAGTGTATAGCTTGTCACTCTTCTGGTGAGCCCTAATTTCCCCCAGAGACTTTTGCTCGTGAGAGCTTGTCACTCTTCTGGTGAGCGTTCACACCTCCCCAATCCTCTGGCGAGCATTCACCTCTTTGAGATAGTCATTGATGCACCCTAAACCCTAAACCAGTAATATGTTTGTCATACAAACCATCATCTTCACTCGAAACCACTCTTAGATTTTTCTTTGCCGCTTTTTTTGAGCTTAGTTCCCAATGAAGGTTCGTAATAATTTATGAACTGCTCACTAGCCATGGTTGTTTAGTAATATCTCAATTATGAGAGGCATGGCCCAGTGGTTAGGTCTGTTGCAAATTTTTATGGTACTGTTTTCCTATTTTTTAATCGGAGGGCGCAGGTGGGTGCCAGACACCCTCTGATAATTGATTCCGGGGGAAAAACAGGGGCCATAAATTGCTTTTATTTTGCTTTTGGGATGGGGGACAGTGTAGGCAGGTGCCTGTATTTTGTTTTTTGAAATTTTTTTTTTGAAAAAAAACGGACGCGTCCGGACGCAGACGCGGACGCGCCTCTGTAGGCAGGTGCTTGTATATTTTTTTTTTTAAAAAATGGACGTGTTCGGACGCGGACGCACCCCTGGCGCGTCCGCGTCCGCCATCCGCTTCCTTAGATATATCTATCTGATATATATATATATATATATATATATATATATATATATATATATATATGTCATAGGTCCCGCGGATCCCGGTACCGAGGGACCATATCGGTCGGCGGTACCAAATTTTTTTTTTTTTTTTTTTGCGAAAATAACACGGGAATTTTTTTTTTTAATTATATTATGGTACCGCCCTGGTACCGCGGATCCCAGGGCGGTACCGTACCGGCGGTACCACTGTTATGGTACCGGCGGTACCACGGGGTACTATGATATATATATATATATATATATATATATCAATATCAGATGCGTCCGACAGTTGGACGTGTCCAATTTTTAATTTTTTTTTTTAAGCCTAAATAACATTGGCGCGTCCGGACCCGGTTGCGGATGCGGATGCACGTCCGCGTCCGGGGGTCCCTACCTTAGATATATATATATGTATCTATAATATCAGACATGAGGGTCCTGGCCGGACGCGAGCAATCTGCCTCGACGTCGGCGTTGGCGTCCGGACCGGGATGCGTCCGACCCCCGGACGCGAGGTCGGACGCGTGCATTTTATATTTTGTTATTTATTATTTTTAATCTTTTTTTAAGCCTATTAACAAAAAAATTAAAAAAAGAAAAGCAAAGGTGGATGCGTCCACCCCCAGACGCGCCCCTGGCGCATCCGCGTCCGGATGCGCGTCCGCACCATCCGCTTCCTTAGATCTATATATATGTATTTGGATATTTTTCATGCATGTGTTAGGGTGGGAAAAAAACAACAGTTTAAGGCTGCAAAAAAACTCAAAACACATTGCAATTTGTTGTGAAGTGTGAATCCATATTATGACGCCATAAAAAAGGTCAAAAACTCAAAAAGGAGCTAAAACAACCCTAAAGCTGTGTAAGATCTAAACTGTAATGCCAATGGATGCTTAAGACCTACCCCTAAACCTATGAATGCTTATGGTGACCACCTATGCAATAAGAAGCTTGGGAACATGCAATCACTCTCTCCCGTGATGAATTGGCGTCTTTGAATCCTGGATCATATTTCACCGAGTCACTTTTAGATGCTTGCTTACTCTCAGCAGGATGTTTCTAACGTTCTAAGTAGCTAATATTTTTTTGTAAGAGATTTAATTGTCTTCAGTCTGTTATATCAGCAGGGGCTTGTGGACTACTGTGAGGTTATTGGTGATTCAGTGAAATTGATAGAGGCATCTGGACAAGCAGCCAAAATTGCGCAATCAGCAGGAGACCATGGTCAGTATGAGGAGTTCATGCGGAAACTTGCTTTTGGGTATGCTGCAACTTCTAAACATCTGGAGGCTCAAGCAATGTGGCAAGAACTAAGGACATCACCTTTTACGTCAGAAGCAGTAAAGCTTGAAGCAATTCGTGGCCTTGTAGATTCAGGGGCAGCTCTAATGGAAGAGCGCATCCAGGAGGATTATAAATTGCGCATTGGTCAGATAGATGCATCAAAAGACCATCTTTCTTCCCTTCACAATGAGGTTACTTATCGTGAGGCCGAGATGGCATGGGCCGGTGGCGAAAGCTGCAAGGTTTTAGTGTCACAGTTAGAAGAGATCATAAATTACTATCCTTTCTCCCAACACTTTCACATTTTACTTCTTTCTCTCCTTCGACGTCGATTACTGGCGGAGTCTGCAAGTTCAGGTGCTGTTGCTTTATCTCCCTTCGAACCGAAGATGTTAATTTTCAAACACATGATGTCATTTGGAAGTTAATGTCTGATTCAAGCAACATTTTTCACCATGCACATGTTATTTTTGTGGCTATGACCTTAAGAGATTTGACTTCAAAAAGCTTTTGGATTGGTATTGCCAAGTCTGTTTTTAGAATTCATGTCTGGCTTTTGCATATGAAGGGCAGGAGTTGAAGACCGCAAAAATCAAACTTTTTCAGCATAGTGTGGCAACACTATTCTTGTGCCAGTCAAAGACAGCAATGGAGGTTGCTTTTGCTATGATTGAGGAAGATGATTTGGATGCTCTATTTCTAGATCTTCAGATGGAACACTTGAGGCAGTTAAAGCATGACCGAAGAGCATGCCTTCTATGGCTAGGGACCCATATTGCTCACATCTATCCACAAAATAGGTTCTCATTTGCTGCTATTGCAGTTGCGTTGGCACAATCCTCCAGGCATACCTCTGGAACTTGGTTAAATTTTGTAGTCTTAGCAAGTCTACTGAGTTAGCTTGGTCATTATGGTTTATGCTGCTTGGTCATTTTTTCTATGTTAGAGAGACCTCAAGGGCGTTAATGGCGCTTTTTTATATTGCTCTCTGAGTTGACAATGCAGAATAGAAGACTGTATGATTTGATTTTCTACTGATTTAGTTTTTACTCATTTTGCACTTCATATAATGTTGTCAACATGGGTTCATTCCATTTGACCCCGAAGTGTTGATTTAGATCACAAGCATAAGAAAATTCGTGATTTTTGTTATCGTGTATGCCCATACGTGCCTGATGGAATCAAACTCCAGACCTGGGGGGTGCCCTCAACTGACAGACCACATTTGGGATAACTAAAATACTTAAACATGACAAAAATGCAGTTTTAATGGCGAACAATTGTGCTTTCTAAAGTGAATAATGGAAATTACCTTTCTGAAGAAAGTTGTTCTCCCTCCCCGCTCTCCCCCTTCCGCGTGGGGCTGGATGTAGCAGAGATGTTGTGTACATGGATGTAAATCTAGAAAAGCTGGGATGCCATGGGTCTTTCATACCTTATTAAAACTGAAATCAGAAATTTTCAATTTGAAGTTTAACCTGGGGCATGAAGTTCTTTTTGATGCCTTGGGAGAGCTGCAATGCTTTAGTAGTTCTTGAAACGTCAACATCCTCATAGACAATTAATGGGTTTTTTTGCAGCTTGGATGGAAAAAGGTTTGCATATGACCAGGCTTCTCTTATGGAGGGGAACTCTATCTCTGGGTACCATTTGGTCACTTCTTCCTCTTTGTCGTTGTCTTAGTATTTCTACTACATCCGTTAAAAACCATTTTTTTAATTTATCATATCCCATAAATGATCAGCACTTGTGCAAATAAGCTTACTTTTGGCCACCTTGTGGATGTCTGGTCAAATACAGGTGGAAATTTTTGGCTGAAGTCAAAGTAAGTGATGGAGCATTCGAAAGTGCTGTGGACTTCATACGACATGGGCTTCAGGCTATAGTTTGTCTGCGACACACATATGGATTGAGCCTGAAAACTGCAGAGCTTCAATTGCGCATGCTGCTAGCTCATACGCTTCATTTGAGAAACTGTCATACGGAAGCTAAGGAATGTTTCCAGCAGCTAGCCCAGGTGTCTACATTATCCTGAGTGTTTCAATTTGCCCACTTGTTATTGAATTATTGTTACCTTTTGAAACTCATAGTCAATCATGGGGGTTGACATGTAGGATGCAGAAAAATTCCCAGGCAAAGAGGGACCAGTTATTGCTGCATCTGCCCTTGAGGTAATAGCTGATTTTTTAATCTCTTCAATCCAGTAGTTTATTAACAACTTAAAGAGATGCTTCTGGACTGAGCTTTATTCTTCAAGCTTGGTGGCTTGGTGGCTTGGTGTTGAATTTCCATGTTTAGTATCCTGTAGAACATCCCCAAGTTTACCTAGAGAGAACCCTAGCCTCTGATAATCTTCATTTTATGGATTTTGGTGCTATTTAAAATTATGAAAGGATGTGTTGTCCATTTAAACCATCCTGTACATCTTAGAAGCCCGTTCCGACCATTTTGGGTCGGAACGTTCCGTTCCGAACGTTCCGTTCCGAACGTTCCTGGAGTTCCGGAACATTCCTGGTCGGAACGAGTTCATGTAAAAAAGAAGCAAGGCATCGAAGTGCCACCTACTGGCCGTTATCTTCCTTCTTATGATATATTGAGGGACGCTTATAATGCACTGAGGGACGCTACAGATCAGAAATCGATTTCAAATCATTGTTCAAGACGTAGGTTCTAGACAAGACATATATCCGAGCTAGAATCGCTGTATCTTGATACATTGATTACAGTCGTCAGAGGAAAGAGGCTGCCAACCACTGGCCTACATTCCAAAGACTTAACACATTGATTTTGAGTGACTTTCGCCACGACGCAAATTTAAATCAAGAAATTGCCTTAAAAAAAGTGACTACATTGCTTACAAAAATGTTGTTTTTGCCATTTGCAATTACGTTTGCTGCTTTCAGTTGTAGTGTACGCACTTTTTTGGACATTCATGGTAGGATATTTGCGATCCAAGCTCAGGCTTTCTAGCAAAGATTTTGATGCTGATAAGAAAATAGGATATCTTTGTATCTAAATAGGACAACGCTATGTAACTTTGTATCTAAATAGGACAACGCTATGTGTCTTTGTAAAAAAAACGTATTTTTTTTTTTTTTTTTTGGAGTCCCGTTCCGGAACAGAACGCGTTCTGGAACGCGTTCCAAAATGCGTTCCGTTCCGGAACGAGCAACTACATGTACACTAGAAATGCAAGACGATGGAAACTGGTGATATCCATGCGATCGCATGTAGATGAAAACCTCTGGCAGCTCGTTCTTAGCTTTGACATGCACTCACGTTCTGATCCTCCTAAAGTATAAACTTCTTCCAAGTGATGGATAGCAACCACAAGAATACTTGCATGCAACAATACAGATTATTCCTGGCATTCCTGCTGTCTTTGGATGAGATATGGCTCTGATGCCATGAAGAATTTGAGTAAGGAATAGATTGATAGATACAAACAATTTGTTCTACAAATTATCACCGTGTTATAGAGACATTCCACTCTTCATATAGTGATAAGAACAATGAAAAATGGAACTGGTGATATCCATGCCAATGCATGTAGATGAAAACCTGCTCATTTAATAATTTCTTAGCTTAACATGCACTCACGTTCTGATCCTATAAACTTCTTGCAAGTGATGGATAACAACCAGAAGAATACTTGCATGCAAAAATACAGATTATTTCCTAGCATTCCTGCTGGCTTTGGATGAGATATGGCTCTGATACCATGAAGAATTTCAGGACGGAATAGATTGATAGATGCAAACCAATTGTGCTACAAACTGTCACCATGCTATAGAGACAATCCACTATTCAAATAGTGATAAGAACAATGAAAAACGATATCCATGCCAATGCATGTAGATGAAAACCTCTAATAGCTTATTTAATGACTTCTTAGACACACGATTCCTTTACCGTTCGAATAAATTTGTTTCTTATGGCAACAATGCTATCTTGGCTACGCCAACCTCCAAGGGTATGCTCATAATTAGTAGGGTTACAAAAAATGGTAGGTGCACATTACTTCCTCATATGAAAGTGACAAGGGCTATTTCTGTGGCTGTAATATTTGGTGACCAGTCCAAGTGGCCTATGTCATGCGTAAAAAGAACGATATAATGTGTTTGTACAAGGTTCTAGACGATCTGGGGAAACCTCTCTCCACAGATTGTGTGACTCTGTTTCTGATGGTACTTTTAGTAAATACCAAGACCATGTTGGCTTCTTCAACCTCCAATGATGTAGCTCGTAGGTGGTTGTAATCTGGGACACCCAATCCAAGCAACCTATGCCATAGATAAGAAAATTGACACATTGAGTTTATGTCAGGTGTCTACTCAATGTGAGAACTTTTTATCAACATATTGCATATGCCTCTGCCTTCACTGGCATTTCCAATAGTCACTGAGATTATTTTGGCTATTAAACTCCCATAATTTAGCTTGTATGTGCTCACGAATAAACTCAGTTGCATGGGCCTTGTCATCTTGTGATGCATCAACTGCACGGATAGGCATCTCACAAATGTCTCAGCCACGGTTGCCAGCCAAAGCGTTTGAAGCACTTGAAGTTGGTTGCATATGCAAATCAGCGAGGATAGATTGATGACATGTTCTACACTTGTAGTTATCAATTGAGTGTGTAAATATTCAGTGCCCACAACATTTTGCTATGCATAGGAGTAGATGTTTAAGACTTCTTGTTTGGACTATGATATTTCGAGGTTTGGGAGTCACTCTATACTTGACATTCAAGTTATTCAACGAACAACCATTGTTTGTTCCTGCATTGTCAATAGTGCTTGCTACATCTTGAAGAGAACTTTAACAGCCTTGATGATTGTGAGCCCTAGATCAAGACCCGATTTTGACCTAGTGAGTGTTAATTCATTTTTGTCGATAGGGGCTATCAGATACAAGTTCTAGGAAGCACGTGTTGGCCTAGTCAATGAGTTCTTGAAGGAAGTTGATCTTTTTTTTAATGCTCAATATGGTAGCTCAGTCCATTTTATACATTTGAGTGTGAGAAGGGTGTTCATTTATTTGGGATTCAAAGCTTTTGTAATGCATCACAATAAGCTAGTTTAAATTTCAGTGCAAGACCTATGGTGATTTATGGAGATGTATAGTCTTACATGAAGCTTTTGAAACAATCTATACTTGTTAGTTCATCAAAACACTCATTCTGACAGTCTTAAGAAAATTGGAAAGATTGAACTTTGATTTATAACCTTCCAGGCTATTCAATGTTTTTTGACAGGGTATGGCAAAGATTGCTGTTGCTGAGGGTAACTGGGAGGAAGGTATTTCAAGGTTAAAAGCTGTTCTTTCATATGATGGTGATAATCACTGGGCCCTTGCTGAGCTTGGGTGGTTGGAGTTTCAAAAAGGAATTTTCAGTCAAGCTAGAGTCAAACTAGAGAAAGCTGTAACTCTTTGCCCTAATATTGCCATCTATCACTACAAATTGGTATGTGCAGCTCCAATTTTATTTAACACTGCATAGATATTGACAAGCTAAAGTGCTTGTAGGCACTACAGTTTTACAGCATTTTTTTCTGGTGGCAGGCCTAATTGCTCACATCTGCAGGGCCTATTGTACTGGAAAGCAGGTGAAGATTCACAACTATCTAAAGAAAGAGCTCTGGGGTGTTTGCTTCGAGCTGCACAGTTGAATCCATCTCAGACAGATGTGTTTCATCACTTAGGTCATCTGTACAGAGATGTTGGTGATGTCAGACGTGCTATCCGATGCTATCAAAAGGCCATATCTTTAAATGCAGAGGACGAGGAGGCTGGAGTATGCTCCTTTCATGTTCCCAAGTATCTAATTCTTGTCTTCTGTCTGGAACTAGGCTTGCAATCAGGACATTTACCTTGACAATTTCATCAAGGGTATATGCTTCTCAGGGCTTGAAGTTTGAGTGTTCTGTTTGCTCCAGGAAGCTTTATGTGATGCTCTACATAGCGGAGCTCAAGATGTATTGTTGACTGCAATATGTCGAGAAGCTTCACAAAAATCAGCTCATGCCTTCTGGGCTTGGCGCCATCTAGGTTTTCTGCAGGTAACAGCCTCATTGTGTTTTTTTTTGGAAAATATTTGCCAGAAGTGATGGTGATATGTCTCATGGATTTCCAGCTGATCGAAAGTTGCATGTGAAGTTGAATGAATGAAGAAATCAGGTCTATAGTCTCATATCTGGGGACTAAAGGTCACTGACTAATTGCAATGGAAATTGTAGCAAAGGAAATAGAACTATATTGAAGGTTGTGTGATTGGGCCCATCGGGGTAGCCTAGAGCGAGGTGATTTTGTAATCAGAACTACATAGAATTTACAAAATATAGGAGTTCACAAAGTGAATGTCAATGATGTTTAGTGGATTGCATACTTCTGATCTAAGAGTGTTTCATTATACAATCTATCTTATGCTTAAAACGGAAAGTTTCTAATGAGGGTTTTTCCACCGAGATGCCCCTCTTAAGACATTCGTGACTGTACAAGACAACTACCTATAAAGCCTGGTCAAGTGAACAAAATTCTACTTCTAAGGCACCATACTCAACAATTTCCTGTTTCACTACATGTTGTCTCTACAAAGTTGGAGTTACAACGTTTGATCTCCTTTTCAATGGTCATCAAATACTACCTATGCCAAGGGGCAGGTTTCAGGCGTGACAAGGAGAACTGTAAAGCTGCTGAAGACTTTCACATCCAAATTGGTGGGAAGGAAGCTTCATAAAGAACCTCACATCTCTATTAGCATAATTATACTAGCTTTCATATTTGTGAGTCCCGAGTTATCTATGTATTGTCCTAGGAGGCATTTGAGCATGTGTAATGAACGGCTCATATATTTGGATTATATACTTGATAAATGTATGTGCTTATGGTTCATTTGTCACATGTGTACAAACGTTTTGAATGCATGGTTGTTGTTACAGCTTTTACTCCCTATCCCGGTCATTTATAGTTTTCATAAACAAATGTACATTATTGTAATTCTTGAAATGGCTAAGTCACCGGCCTGTGGTGACCTTTGTAAGTAAATTGTTAATTAACTGTAATTAGAGCTACTGGACTTTAGAGTTGCATGCTAAGCTTTGGTTTAGGATACTGGGTCATAAATTAGGATTGTTTGGACTGACCTCCTAAAAAGTAGGAGAGAGTTGACTGGTTAAACATGACACATGTCATATGCTCACTGGGACATGGTTCAATGTATGAGTGACACATGTCAGCCTACTCGCTTGCTTATGTGTTAGGGTACTGCCAAGTGGCAAGTGTCGGTTTTGTATGGGGTTTGCCATGTGTTAACATTAGGATGTGTTAGGGTTAAGGGGTGCTTCAGGATTGTGCATAAGTGAGCCTAGAGACAATATCATCTCATACATGATCCTGCCGGGAAGCCCACGTTGTGGGCTGCCAAGGTAGTGCACAACTGGGTAAAAGTCGAATCACCTTCAAATCTGGTGAGCATCCCATCAATAATCTATGCCAATTCTTGGGGTAATTGTCGGAGGATGATTGTTCCTTCAATCTTGGACCATACGATTGAAAAAGTGTTTAATGCAACCAAGTGTATAAGCCCCGTCATATGTTATAAAGACTCTCATACAAATGCTGTCAATTTGATCAGGCCTTGGCAATGTTAAATTTGAAGGAGCCCATGTCCAAACCTTGTGAGAAAGAGCTCTTTTCGCTATGTTGAATGATTTTATTGGGGGAGGATGCATAGAGTATATGATGAGAGTGCAGTGAGATGTTGACACAGAGTGACTAGGTGACTATGTGTCTTATTACTGCCTGACCAAAGTATCAAAAACTCCATTCAATTTAGAAGCCAAACTAAAGGCACGCTGCAAAACATGGAGACAAAATGTAGTCAGGTGCTAGATTGCATTTTCTTACCAATGGAGGCTGTGATGAAATGAATAAGGCCCTTAGATTGCCTTTTCTAAATCCACCTATAGCAGTTCAGATTTATGGTTCAACCATGATTGCTTACTTCAATTTGTTCTTCATGTGTCATCTTGCCCGAAATTTTTCAGGATCTCTTCAGCTTTTTTATAAGTTGAACTTGTTGTCTACACGCATTTTATTTCAACAGTATGATAGGTACCTGCTATTCTGGTTTTGACCAACTTATGATCTTCCTTCATTGAAGAGTTGACAAGTTTAGAGAAATAATGTGCAAGGTTTTCAAAAAGGCAGTCTTTAAGCTCACTAAACTCAGCATTTTAAGTACATTAGTCATGTACAAGGTGAACCATTGGTCCTCAAAGTTGAGGATCTTTTAATGTCTTGCTTTTAGAAAGTAATGCAGCGAGTATATTTTTTTAGCAAATGTTATGAAGTGTGCTTCATGTGAAAGGACATGCCACATGCTGCTCATTGTTCAACAGTGTTGTGGTTTTCGACCTGTGTAAGTGTGATTTTCTGTTCTGCTATGAGTTTTTGTTGACCGACTGGAGTAATCTGGCTGTTGCTGATTCTTTATGGGCTATTCTGAAGTAATCTGCAAGTGCCTGTTCACACCTTGATATACTTACATGGCTTTAAAAGCAGGTTTGTCAGAAGGATTGGTCTGAGGCTGTTGTAAGTTTGCAGTACGCGCTTCGAGGCTATCCAAAAGATGCAGAATTGTGGGAGGTATTAATTAGAAATGTCCCTTTCATTGAATTCTAATCCTTGTTTCATAGTTAATCTATAGGAAAAGCTTGGTGTAAGAATTATACCCTCTGTTCTCTGATGGCATTTTTCACTTTCAGGCTCTGGGTTTAGCTTATCAGCAGCTTGGTATGCTTACGGCTTCTCTTAAGGTTTGACCTTGCTCTAGTAGCTTGGTGCACTTGTCACAATGCGTTCTTTTTTAAATTGTTCTTCCAGTTGAAGTGACCCTGATCTCTATTGTTTGTGCAGGCGTATGGGCGAGTGTTGGTCCTAGGCAGTAGCTCAACACTATTTTCGATGCTTCAGAGTGGAAACATCCTGTTATCTCTTGCTTTGTACCAAAAGGTATTTTTTATTTCTATTCATATCCTTGATTCATTGTCGAACTTGCGAGTGTTGGAAGTAGCAATGCCAACAATTTTGTGTTGTTTGGACCGCTGCAGGCAATTGATACGTTTCGAACGACTCTAGAAAGTGTACCTAATCTGTTAGGTGCCAAGTATGGCCTTGCTGCTTCTCTTTTAGGGCGTGCACGGGAATGTGTTGGCCAAGCTGCTTATGGCTGGGGTGCTAAACTTTTAGAGGTATGTGATTAGTTTTGTCGTGAAGGAAATTCACTATTATTATGTTCAAGGCAACAATGAGCACTGTATCACTTGAGATTTATGACTAATTGAAGTGATTGCTTATTGTGGTTGTCAAGTAATTCCTGGATACCATCCAAGTCATAGTTGATTGTTCATGTGGGGGTACCAAGTGAGATCATTTCTTCTAGGAAGATCTTTTTTAAGTTGGAGATAAAGTTGTTTCTTCAAGTTCTGGATACCATCCAAGTCATAGTTGATTGTTCATGTGGGGGTACCAAGTGAGATCAATTCTTCTAGAAAGATCTTTTTTAAGTTGGAGATAAAGTTGTTTCTTCAAGTTCTTGAATCTATTCAAGTTCATGTTCTGTCATGTGGTAGATTCTGTGGTTTCCAATAAGATTTGGAAGCTAAGGTTGTTGATTAGCCGTTGAGGATCAACGATATAGATTGTTGCTTAGCCTCAAGAAAAACAACAGGGTTCATTTATATGAATTGACAAGTTATTGATCAGCCTTACGAAATCAATATGAAGTCTTCTTAAGTGAAGCAAGTTCCTTTTAGGAAGATGGACGTACACTAGTTGGGAAGTTTGCATATGACAGTGTGTCAGAATAATGTCATGATGAGATGCTTTCTAGGTAAGAAAGCTGTTTGGAGCAAGTGACTCTATGTGTGAGATAGAGGCAAGAGATTCCATGGAGAAGCTAGTGTCAAGTGCTTTGTGTGAGAAAGTAGTTGAGGAGGAGTATCAGATACTTTGTGTGAGGAAGTATTGCATACATCTTATCTTTCTATTGGGGAGGCTCTATTACTTGCATATTTGATTGGTTCATGGATGACATTCTATTTTGTATCATTGTTGGAGAGTGGTTGGAATGCAAACATGAAGTGTACATCCAGGGGGAATAGTTCTACTAAGTCCATCAAGTCCATCACAGGTGGTAACTTATGAAAGTACTAGGAGATTTGAAGTGGATTTATGTTAGGGACCCAACTCCCTTGGGTCCCAACCCTAAACTTGAGACTGGACGATGACTGGGCCTGTAGACTTGACCGGTGACTCGTGAACCTGCATGGTTGCCACGTGTCATGATCTAGGTGTGCACATGGCTTGGAGTCTCTCTCCTTGGAGGTATACAAGGGGAGGAGGACTCATTTGCCGTCCATTCTATCTACCTAGGAGGAGGTGGATGAAGAGCGTGTGCACGGCCAAGATGTATGCTAGCGTGAGGCAGGAGATGGCTAAGAGCCTAGGCGGTAGTATGGGACGCCGTCTAGGATGGAAGTCGGATCCAGCTTGATACGGTCACAGGTCGGGGCACGGTGGGTGGACCCGGATTAGGTCCTACGGCGGGGTGGAGCGTGAATCGTTCGGTCTCTTGTGGTTAACCGGCACCTGGAGGTTTGCAGTAAGTACGGATTGTAACATATGGTATCAGAGCCACTGCATGCTGAAAGCAGGTGCGTTGATCCGTAGTAGTTTTCTTGTAAGTTACGATGTTTTTGACGGAATTCAAAATGGGCTTAAAATGCATTTTTTATGCACTTTTTGAGTATAAGCCTTCTTTGCTGTTTTTGGACTATTTTGAAGAAATTTTTCAAAAAGAAAAAGGCAGTAGGGGCCTCAGAACTCTGCCACGTGGCACTGTCCAGGCCTGGACAGGTGGCAGGCAGGAGCGGCTCTGTATTCCGCTCAGTTCCCAAGAAATGGAACTGTATTTTGAGGGCCCCCCCAGCGTGAAAAACTACTTTTCCGCTGTCTGTGCAGCGATGAGTTTTTTGGAGAAGAAACTGGAATGGGACCCTTCTATACACAGCCACATGGCACTGTCCAGGAGCGGACAGATGGCAGTGTGCAGTAGGAACCAATTCCGTAGTTCCCCATCGCACCGAAGGAAAGGTTTTTCCTCTTGAAAGTCAGCGAAGCAAGGCTGTCCGTGGAGGAAAAGGGTGGAAATAACCAGCGATGAGGGTGGGGGGGGGGGGGGGGGGTCTGGCTGCCTACTGGCCAGAATTCTGCTGGGTGGCCAGCGTGCTACTCTAGTGCCAAGGTGGCAAAGTATGGCCACTTGGCAGGCTGTGGGTAAGCATGGAGAGGGAGACATGGCTCTCCTATGCATAGTTTCTTGAGGAAAAAAGGTGGAGGTGGTGGTGCATTCTTCTCCTTGCTCTCTCTTATTCCATTTGGCAGCCATGGACAATACCATTTGGTTTGTGAAGAGACAGCAAGAGGAGCCTTGTATCTACCTTTCTTGAGTAGCTTTTGATTCTCTTCTATCATCTCTTTCTTAATTCACCTCTCTTCCTCTTGAAAGATGGATCCTAATCCTACTACACAGCCTATGTCCCCTGCTAAGGAGGTTACTGTATCTACCTCTACCTTAGATCCTGATGCCTTGTTGCTTGCAATTAACAACCTACAACAACAGATTGTTGATATGCAAGGATCAGCAGGAACTGAAGGAATTGACACAACTAAGGCAATTGAGCAGCTTCCTGAGGGTCTTCCCCCCTCTAGGGGTGTTGATCATGGTATTAAACTGATTCCTGGTAGTTCTCCTATATCACTGTATCCATATAGGATGAGTACTATTGAAGAGGATGAGGTTTATAGGCAACTGCAAAATTATCTTAAGATGGGCCATGTTAGGCCTAGTAAATCTCCCTGGGGGGCACCTGTGCTCCTTGTTGATAAAAAAGACGGAGGCACTCGTCTTTGTGTGGACTTTAAAAAGTTAAATAAATTAACGATTAAAAACTGTTATCCTTTGCTGCGAATGGATGAGCTGGTTGTTCGATTGCATGGTGCAAAGTACTTCACCAAAATCGATTTGAGATCAGGGTATCATCAGATTCGCATAAAGACTGAGGATGTTGAAAAAACCGGGTTTAGAACTAGGTACGGCCATTATGAGTTTCTGGTTTTACCATGTGGCTGACAAATGGTCCAACGACTTTCCAGCAGATGATGAACGATCTTCTTCGTCCATATTTGGGAAAGTTCGTGATAGTGTACTTAGATGATATTCTCATCTATAGTAAGACCTTGGAGGAGCATGAGGAGCATCTCAAGACTGTCTTAAAGCTACTTAGACAGGAGAAGCTTTTTGCCAAGGAGTCCAAATGTGTGTTCTTCTAGAAAAGGTTGGTCACATTATTTCGGACCATGGGTTGGAAATTGACCCAAATAAAGTCCGACAAGTACGTGAATGGCCTATGCCTAAAACTATCCGGGAGGTTAAGTCCTTTTTGGGCTTTACGGGGTTTTTTTATAGATTCATCTTGAACTATGCATTAATTGCATTGGCCTTGACGAATGTCCTCAGAGGGGCTAAAAGAGTAAGCCGGCACAATAAGTTCAGTCCTCCGGTTACTTGGACTGAAGAGTTGAATTAGAGTTTTGAGAACCTCAAATATTGTGTAACTATAGCACCTATTTTACACATAGTGGATCCTAACAAGTCGTATGTGCTTGAGACGGATGCCAGTGACTATGCGATAGGTGCAATCCTATATCAGGATGGTAGACCGGTTGCTTTTTAAAGCAAAAAATTAGATCCTGCTCAAAGGCGGGTATTCCACCTACGACAAGGAGCTTTTTGCTGTTATTCATGCCCTGAAAGTTTGGAGACATTATTTGTATGGCTCCTAGTTTACCATAGTTATTGACCATCAAGCGTTAAGTCGCGGATGCCTTAAGCCGGATTGGAGAGGTTAATTAGTTAAGCTTTTCTGAGATCCAATCTGAGTTGTATCTATCCTTACGAGATTTGTGTAAGACCGATAGGTACTTCGGTTGTATTTGGCTAGCAGTCCTGGCAGGTTCTTCTAGATCTAGTGATGATCTTGGAATGCAGGACTCGAAGATTTCTCCTCAGGACAAGATACAGAGAGACTGAATGGAAAGGTTTGTGTGCCAGAAAATGATGATATAAGGGCCCAAATCCTGCATGAATGTCATGACAGCCCGTGTGCAAGGCACCCTGGCATGCAAAGTCGAGGCATATGTTCGCAAGTGTGCACAACCAAGTTAACAAAGCTGAAAGACTTAAGGCAGCTGGTTTGTTAATGCCCTTAGAAATTCCCGAAAGGAAGTGGGAAAGTATTTCCATGGACTTTGTGGTTGGGCTACCTCGGACAGGGAAGCAAAATGATGCCATTTGGGTATTAGTTGACAGGTTAACTAAAATGGCGCAGTTCTTACCAACCAAGCAAACTGTCAAAGCTTCTGAACTTGCACAACTTTTCGTGGAAAAGTTGTTCAGGTTGTTTGGTTTGCAGAATGACATTGTTAGTGATCGAGATCCAAAGTTCACTGGCAAATTCTGGCAAGCGGTCTTTGAGAAACTAGAGACCACTTTAAGTTTGGGGTCATCAGATCATCCTGAATCGGATACAGAGAGGACAAACCAGTCTATGGAAGATATGCTTCGGGCATATGTTTCCAGGAGACAGTCGGATTGGAAAAGGTACCTTCCAATGATTGAGTTTGCGTATAATAGCGCAACGCACTCAGCGACGGGTTTTAGTCCATTTTCTCTGATGTATGGTTTCCAGCCTAGGGCTCCCATTTCGGTGGGCCTCAAAGGCCTCAAGGTTAAAGCAGCAATAGATTTCTTGCATGATATGCAAGAAATGTTGCTTGTTGCTCGCGAAAATGTAAAAACGGCTCAGGATAGAGCCCAGTTTTACGCTAATCAAAAGCGACAACCTAGGGTCTATGAGGAGGGGGCTTGGGTATATCTTAGAATCCCAAAAGACTCTAAGGTATTGAAGACTGGGAAATGTCCTAAGTTATCACCCCGTTACGCAGGGCCATTCCATATAGTAAAGAAACTCCATCAGAAGGCGTATGAGCTAGAACTTCCTCAAGGTGTTACGGTACATCCAGTAGTCGTTTAAAGGAACGACTTGGTGGAAAGGATGACTTGATACTCGGAGGACTTAGTTCGTCTGGAGGATCTGACATCCTTTGTACCTATGGAACCACAGGCCATTGTTGATGTATGTCAATGTGGACTCAGAAACCGGCAGGTAATTGAGTACTTGGTTCGCTAGAAAGGAAGTTCCGAGGATGATGCTACTTGGGAAAAGGAACATGACCTTAAATTGAGGTTCCCTGGTTTTCTTCCTTAGATAAGGAATTTTTTAAGGAAGAGGGAATGTTAGGGACCCAACTCCCTTGGGTTCCAACCCTAAACTTGAGGTTGGACGATGACTGGGCCTGTAGACTTGACCGGTGACTCGCGAACCTGCATGGTTGCCACGAGTCATGATCTAGGTGTGCACATGGCTTGGAGTCTCTCTCCTTGGAGGTATAGGGGAGGAGGACTCATTTGCCATCCATTCTATCTACCTAGGAGGAGGTGGATGGAGAGCGTGTGCACGGCCAGGATGTATGCTAGTGTGAGGCAGGAGATGGCTGAGAGCCTAGGCGGTGGTATGGGACGCCGTCTAGGATGGAAGTCAGATCCAACTTGATACGGTCACAGGCTAGGGCATGGTGGGTGGACCCGAATTAGGTCCTACGGCGGGGTGGAACGTGAATCGTTCGGTCTCTTGTGGTTAACCGACACTTGGAGGTTTGCAGTAAGTAGGGATTGTAACAATTTAGTTCAAGGAATCCACACAAGTGGAGTTCATCTAGAATTTGTATCACAAATTTTGACATGGTCTCAGAGCAGGCTATTTGGTAAGAGAGAGATTGTTTGCAAGGTTTCAAGAAGATTAATTGGAGGAGACAAAGCTGCATGCGGAGTTGACGTTGTTGGGAAGACAACGGATCTGGATCTCTGCACCTGGATTGCTGGTGGTGGTATCAGATCTGCTGCTGGTGTCTATCACTGAGATTGATTGAGACAGATTGCTTGCTGCATGTTGGATTGCTGCCTACTGATTGCAGAAATCAAATTGATTGCATGCAGCTGTCTATAATCTTGGATCACTGCAGAACAGATCTGGGATTTGTTCATTGATAGTCTGAGAGAGCTGTTCGTTGGTAGTCTGACAGAGCTGATTCGCTGGTAGTCTGACAGAGCTGTTCGCTGCTAGTCTGACAAATCTGTTCGCTGGTAGTCTGACAAGGTAATCTGACAGAGCTGTTCCTTGGTTGTCTGTGACAGAGTTGATCGTTGGTTGTCTGACAGACCTGTTCGCTGGTAGTCTGACAGACCTCTTCGTTGGTAGTCTGTGACAGATTTGTTCCCTGGTAGTCTGACAGATCTGTTAGTTGGTTGTCTGACAGATCTGATCACTGGTTTTTTGATGGATCTGCTTGCTGATTGGAGCAAAATCAAGTTGTTGGAAGTTGCTATAGATCAGTATTATGGCAGGATTGATTGATGCTGTGTTACCGGAGTCTAGCAAGCTAGATGGAACGAACTACAACATATGGAAGTTCAAGATGCAAAATGCTCACCAGGATAGAGAATGTTGGGAGATCGTCACAGGTGTTGAGACACCTCCTACCACTGATAGAGAGTTGCGGGAGTTTCAGAGACGTAGAAGAAAAGCTCATCATATCATCAACTTGTCAGTTAGAGATATGATTATACCTCATATCAGAGATGCTGCTGGACCCAAGGAGGCTTGGGATATACTGAAGAACTTGTATGAGACGGTAAATCAATCACGAATCTTATTCTTGATTGATAAGCTTCATACATTGAAGATGGGTACAGGTGAATCAGTAACAGACTACTTTACTCGGGTGAAAGATCTGAGAGGACAACTTATTGCCGTTGGAGAAAGTGTTCAAGATTCAGTGTTGGTATTCATTGTACTTAATAGTCTACCTTTGGCCTATTAGAACTTTGTAATGATGCTATCGATAAGAGAAACGAGGCCTTCTTTCGATGAGCTAAATGCCATCTTACTACAGGAAGAAATGAGACGACAAAGTATTGTCAACAAAGATGATTTCAAGGAACAAGCATTTCTGGCAAAGAAGTAAAGTCCCAAGAAGGGTGGCAAAGGGAAGAAGAAGAAGCAGCTAGATACGGAGGAGAATAAATCAAATCGATCAGAGATGGGAAGAAAGTGGTTCGAAAAGGAAACTGCTTTATTTGCGGAAAATCAGGACATTATGCAAAGGAATGTTGGCATAACAAGATCAAAGAAAAAGCAGGACGAGAATTTTGCTGAAGAAGAAGAAACATCTAATGCACAATTGAGTGCTTTGGATCTTGAAGACTACGAGTTGTTTTCGGCATCGACATCTTCTGGTGGTGGCTCCTTGAAGGAAGAAGACTATTGGTTTATTGATTCAGGAGCTTCGAAGCACATGACACCTAGCGAGACTGGCTATCTAATTTTCAAAAATTAGATGATGGGTCAAATGTGAAGTTGGGAGACAACTACACATATGATATAAAGGGAGTTGGAAAAGTACACGTACAACTACCTTCAGGGAAGATTGGAAACATTATAGAACTTCAAACATAAAGGATGTGCTTTATGTACTAGGAATCAAGAAAAACTTACTCTCAGTATCAGCTATTGCAAAGCAACACATGGTGGTGCAGTTTGATGAGCAACGGTGTCTCATCAAGAGGAAAAATAATGAAGTAGTAGCTGAGGGCATACTTGCAGGGCGGTTGTACAAACTTTAGGCTCAGGTGGTGGATCATCATGCAAGTGTTGTGGATATTGGATCATTGAGTAAGCTATGGCACGAGAGGTTTGGACATCTGAATTACAAAAGTCTACAAGTCTTGAGGAAATTTAAAATGGTTACAGGTTTTCCTCAAGTCGTTTTTGATCACAAGAGGCTATGTCTTAGGCAAGCATCATATGAAGAAATTTTTGCCTAGTACATTCAGGGTGAAAAATGTTCTAGAACTTGTTCATACAAATTTGTGTGGTTCTATGAGGACTCAATCTTATGGGGGAGCAATTTACTTTATGGTGTTTGTGGATGATTATTCTAGGAAGACATGGAATTATCTTCTGAAGAATAAGGGTGACAAATATTTCACATGGTTTAAGACACAGGTGGAGAAAGAAACAGATAGACAAATTAAGATACTTCGCTCGGACAAAGGGGGAGAGTATCTTTCTACGGAATTTCAGGTGTTTTGCAAGGATCATGGTATAAAGAGACAATTTGCAAACTCGGACACGCCTCAACAAAATGGAGTTGCGGAAAGAAAGAACCGGTCTATAGTTGAAACTGCAAGGAGTATGCTCAAGAGTAAAAATCTTCCAAATATGTTTTGGGGTGAAGCAATTAAGACGACGGTTTATCTTGAATTGAAGTCCTACAAAGGTTGTAGAGAATCGAACTCCAGAGGAAGCTTACAGGGGTCGGAAGCCAGATGTAAGTCATTTGAGAGTGTTCGGGAGTATTGCTTATTCTTACATACCTAAGGATTCAAGGAGCAAATTGGATTCTAAGGCGACCAAGTGTTTATTTCTTGGTTATGATAGTCAAGAGAAGGGATACAGGTTATATGACTTGGAGGGTAAGAAAAACGTAGTATTATTAGCAATTAGCTTTTGCTATTTTGCTATTTGCTTTAGGCTCTTAGCTTTTCTCATTCATTAGAGAAACTATTTAAGTAGGCTGGCACCCCACCACAATCATTCCAATATGCTAGAGCATTGCTCGATTCTCCTATGATCTGAATTCTCTCTATGCTCGGTTTTTGTGTGAGTGCTAGTAGGACTAGTAACTTCATGTAGAATTTGTATCACAAATTCTTACAGAGTCTACTCCTAGAAGCATATTCAACATGAAAGATCAAGCGTCATCTCTTTGAGTCCATGTTGTCACTAATAGTTCATGATATGACATCTATTCAACATCAGATCACTTGCATAGTTCACCATGCCTCCATTTGAGTTGGAGTCCATTTTTCCTTTATTTGGGAGGTTGAGACTAAGGAGCATTTGATCTCTGTTAGCAGTAGCCATCGGACAAGATCTAATTTCGTTAGAGATTTTGTCCAAACGTGATGACGATATTAAGCTGCCGAATGTTCAAGTCGACTATTTGAGTTTATCGTGACATGTGAATAGTCGATGAAGTCAAATAGTCGATGGTAGTCGAATAGTCTAATTGACGATTTGATGGTGGTACTCTAATTAATTGTAATTCGTTAGTTCGCTTGAATAGTCGATGTCGGCTAAGTCGACTGGACACTGTCATCAAATCATTTGTATGTTTGTAGATTGTTAGGAAACAAGTGTATATCCGTAGAGTATGCGACTGTATAGATATTTACATACAACAAATGAATGGATCTAGATTAGCAATGAGTTAGGGATGGGGAGGATAGAAATCCAACACCCCCCCTTAATCAGGATCCTTGAATGCCTTGATTTTCAGATTCAAGATAGCACATAAGTTTTTGTGTGCCTCCTGACAAAGATATCAGCAGCCATGTACTGGGTTCTTCAAAACTTCAGACTCACCTCCTTGTTGAGTATCCTGCTCCTGATGTAGTGGTACTTAATCTCGATGTGCTTGTTCCTAGAGTGGATCAACTTCTCCATAGCAGATGCATAGATTGATGGTAGCTCGTACATATCTTATTACTCTAAAAGAGCTTTCCAATGGATCATGCCAGGGTTGCAATTCATCAAAGCTTGCAATTCATCAAATTGAACTTCGATAATAAAGTCTGGAAGTACCTCTGCTGAGTGATGTAGAGAAGCCTTTTGTTTCTGTCTCCGTGGATCTGAATCCCGAGACAATATTGCGATTCCCCCAGGTTCTCCCAGGTTTGTCATCTTAAATTCTTGGGATAGCATCCTCTTAGTGTCCTTTGTCAGCTCGATATTGTTGCCAAAAAGCAATGTATCATCTACGTACAGTGTGATGATGACAAAGAATTGACGGACAGCCTTGAAATAAACATTACAGTCTGCAGAGCTTGGTTCGAATCCATGATTGATCAAAGATGTGTTGATTCGATGGAACCAGACTCTGGAGGATTGTTTCAGACTGTACAAGGCTTTATGGAGTTTGCATACTTGGTCTTCTTGACCATTAAGGACATAGACTTCTGGCTGGATCATATAGATGTCCTCCTTGATAACTCCATTGAGGAATGCTATTTGTACATCCATTTGGTGTACCTCAAGATCAGCTGCAGCAGCATATGATAGTAGTAGTCGAACAGAAGTATGCTTGACTACCGGGCTAAAGGTATCGAAGTAGTCAACATTGGGAGTTTGTGAGAACCCCCTTGCCACGAGTTGAGCTTTTCTTCTATCGATACTGCCATCTGCTCTATATTTGATCTTAAAGATCCATTTGCAGTTGATGACTTTCCTGTTTGCTGGCAGCTTGGTGACTGTCCATGTGTTGTTCTTCAGCAGTGAGTTGTCTCCTTGTCCATAGCTTCCTTCCAGAGATCCGAATCGGCCAGTGACATTGCTTCTTCAACTGTGGTCGGCTCCTGAATAGAATAGTGAGCAAACTCATCAGTCTATCAAACAGGTTGAATTCAAATTCTTGTTGACCTTTTGGTTACGTACTTCGACTTTATGTCGGCTGCTCCTGAGTTGCAGCTTCTTTATCGTCCTCTGAATCTGATTGTACAGGCTAACTACTTGAAGGAATCAAAATAGTATTTCGATATGTATCAATTCTCGGGGCAGAATATATAGACTGCATTTGGTCCTTGCCCTTGAGATCAATAAACTGATCTTCAATAAAAGTCACATCCCTGTTAGTAAAAACTTTGCAGGTTTCAATGTTGTAGAGGAACAATAGCCAACAGAAATAGCCTTGAAAGAATGCTCATCTAATTTCTTTCTTGTGTCTTTTGGGACATGAGCATAGGCATGGCACCCGAATATTCTCAAATGCTTTAGTGAAGGTTTGGATCCAGTCCAAACTTCACGAGGGGTCTTGCTGTTAGGTAGGCCTTTAGTTATACATCTATTTTGCACTTAGGCTACTGTCGATACAACGTGTTGCCAGAACAATTTGGGCAACGAAGCATGAGAGATCTTGCATTTGGCAGACTCGAGTAAGGTCATGTTCTTCCTTTCTGCCAGTCCATTCGATTGTGGGGAGTTGAAAGCAACAAATTGCTGTTCGATACCAGTCGCTGGAACAATAGTCCTTGAATTCATTTGAGATATATTCACCGCCGTTGTCGCTCCTGAGAGCTTTGATTCTTTTGCCCGTTTGCAACTCAGCATGTTCCTTGTATTTCTTCACGAATTGGAAAGCTTCAGTATGTGCTTCATAAAATATACAACAGTCCTTAGAATAATCATCAATATATGTAATAAAGAATTTTATACCAAGTAGTGATGGTGTTCGCATCGGGCCACATATATCATATATCAGTGTGAACTATGTCTAGCAAATATTTAGATATATGTTCTTGATTCGACTTAAATGGCCTTCTTGTCTGCTTTCCTATGATACAACTTTGGCAAACTGGAGGGTTTCGATAGTCAAAATCAAGAACTGAAGAATGCTTAGACATCTTAGCAATCAACATATGATTAAGGTGGCCAAGTCTATAATGCCAAATCAATTCTTTATTTAGATATTGAACTGCTTAAAGCATGATCAGTCGCGAGTGAGCCTATAGAGATATCCTTGTCTCTTTTCGAGTGCAAGAATCCTCTTGCATTTATCAAGAATTTTACATGAATCTGTCTCAAACTCTACCTTATGTCCTAAATCAGTGATTCGACTGACCGACAATAGATTTCTCGTCAGATTTGGGACATAAAATACATTTGGTATCAGCTTCGACAGTCCATGCTAAAAATTAGTCTGACAGTAAGTTGACTGATCGACAATAGATTTCTCGTCATATTTGGGACATAAAATACATTTGGTATCAGCTTCGACAGTCCATGCTAAAAATTAGTCTGACAGTACTTCACCTTCGATTGTATGTGAGCTGTTGTCTTTGAGGTGAACGAACCGTTTGGTGCTGTAGGCTGAATAGTCGATAAACCATTCTTGATGGCTCGTCATGTGTTGCATCGCTCCATAATCGAGGAATCATTCCTCAGATTGTTGGACATGGTGATGATTCACCATGAAGGCTTCCTGCTCGTCGTCGTCTTCGACATTCTGCTTCGTGTTCATAGCTGCATTCGCTTGTTGATCTTGAACTTCAAGATTTGGCAGTCCTGGATTTCGTGGATTGTCCTTTTGTAGTATTTGCAGAACAATCTTTTCTTGTTCTGAGGGGGTCGCTTCTGTGACTGCTTCTGATTGCGGTCGAATTGTTTGACAACTTTCTTCTTGTGTTTCTTCTTCATGTTCTTCTTGGAGAATAGAGCGTGCGAGTTGTTGATGGGCTCAGATGGAGGACGAGGATGCTCCATTCCTTCGAGTTTCCTCTTGCATCAGCATAACTATTGACTTTGGATAAAGTTATATCTGAGTGAGTAGAAATCATCATCACCCAGTTTTCATAAGAGGACGACAAGCTAGGCAATAAGGTCATGACAACGTCCGAATCTTCGATCACTGAATATTGCAATTTGCTGCCATCTGCTCTAACAAAGTCTTGAACTGATTAATGTGATTTTGAACAAAATCACCTTCTGACATTCTGAGTGAGAAGGCCCTTCTCCTCAGATGCAACTTCTAAGTGACATCTCTCACTTCGTAAAGTATACTCAATGTATCCCAAGCTTCTTTCGAAGATTGGGCCTGTCTGATATGGCCAATCTGCGTGTCGGAGATGTTAAGGGTGATCAAGGCGAAAGTCTTGGCATCCCTGAGCTTCCACTTGGAAATGGCTCGCTCATCAACACTGGGAATTAGTTCGGTTCCAGTGACTATTTCCCATAATTCCTTGGTCGTCAGTACGACCTTCACCTTGAATTTCCATAAGTGGTAATTCGAACCATCGAGTTTGTCTACCATTAGAGCAGACTGTGATTGCGAATCCATTAGGAAGTTCGAGATGAGCGTATGCAGATAGTAGATTATATGATTGAAAACAATTATAATGTCTAGTATGTATCGGAACAATCGTTCTGATACTATAAGCTCTATAACTGTCTGATACCATGTTGGGATAGTAGTGCAGAAGGGGTAACAACCCGACTACCCTCGTGCATGGATCTACGTCTATCGGATTCAAGCCTCCTTCGTGCAATTGAAGATCGCTTTACTTGATTGCAGCTTCAAAGTCACTGGATTGAAACGGTCAATTCCGTACACATGCACAAAATAGATTGTGGTAGATTTTAGTTTGTGGAAGCAAAATAGTACGGAACTTAGAGCATTATGATCGACACAGATTATCAGTCATATGGATAGCTTAATCTACAAATGAGTTTAGTTGCACATCATGAATCAATCGAAATAGAATAGATGCATTCAACATAGTACAACACGACTTAGATCACTGGAACAAATACGATCTAGTCAAAGGGATGTACAAGCTTGAATGCAGACAGAGTCACGATCTTTCTGAAACAATACTCTGTGATAACAGAGAGAAAGATCGAGTAGTTGCGCTTTGAATGTTCGATTGATTGATTAAGTGAGTCGATTGAAACTATTGGAACTGGAACTAAATATCTTCGATTGTTATCAGATATATAGACATGGCTAACTGATTGAAAGAATGCTTAGTTTGTACTTTACAAATAGGATTAAGGCACTACATGCTGTTAGCAGTCTCCGTCGGAGAAGATCTAATTCCGTTAGAGATTTTGTCCGGACGTGATGACGGTACTATTGAGCCGCCGAATGTCCTAGTTGACTATTTGAGTTGATAGTGACATGTGAATCGTTGATGAAGTCGAATAGTCGATGGTAGTCGAATTGTCGATGATAGACGATAGTCGAATAGTCTAATCGAGGATAGTCGATTTGATGGTGGTACTCGGATCAATTGTAATTTGATAGTTCAGCTGAATAGTCGACGTTGGCTGAGTCGATAGAACACTGTCATTGAATCATTTGTATTTCTGCAGACTGTTAGGAAACAAGTGTATTTCTGTAGAGTATGCGACTGTATTGATATTTACATATAGCAAATGAATGGATCCAGATTAGCAATGAGTTGGGGATGGAGAGGATAGAAATCCAACGCTAGTCTTTCTTCTTACCTTGATATCATATGAAGATCAAAGATAGGTGGCTTTCATGATTTACGAGATGCTAGGTATCTAACAAGCAACCACAGACAATGATTCATTCATCAAGGGCCCTATCTAGTCTCAAGTATCATCCTTTTTGGCTAGACAAAATCCTAGAGTGGAGTCCAATTGCAACTCATAGAAAGTGGCAAGTATGTGTTATGGCTAGTAAAACACCTCATGGAGATCACATGCAACGCATTTGCAGGCTCCGTTGGGACTTTTCTACCCCAAGATGCATGTTTCAACCCCTAAACTTCACATATTTGTTGTTCCTCCTTGGGTTTCAATACTAGTTTTGTTCTCAGACATCTTCCAAAACATAAGGTTATGTGGAGAATGCATATGACCATCGATGCACACATTTTCGACCATTGTATATTGGCTCGCAAAGAAGCTTATTGTTAGTTTTTTGGCTAGAAATGTTAGAATTGTAATGTTTTTTTTTCGATAGTGATTGCTAGGAGAGAGTATTTTTTTTCCAAGAAGGTTCATTGCACTCCCCCATGTTGACATCTAGTTTATTTCTACTTCAATGGTCCCATGCAATATTTAGATACCTACAATTATTTGACCAGCTATTGTTCTTTATTTTGGTTGTAGTTTGTCCCATTGATGGCTATATATGGTTGTAATGCAGGAAGCTTCAGAGTTGGCATCTCGTTGTGCCCACGACTTTGGGACTCTTATAGGAGCTTGGAAGCTCTTGGGAGATATAGAGGTAGTGTTGTCTTTGATCATTCTTTGGTGTTATTGTTGCATTGAGTTGATTGTCATAGGTTTGTAAGCAATAAAAGGTCTATCCGACTTTATTCCATATTATTGTCAACGTTTAGTATACTGGAAAAAATTGCTTTTCTGTTACTTTGCTAAACATAAATGAAGTTTCATAATTAGTACTTTTTGGACCAAATAAGCATTCAACTTAAATGCTATGAGCAATGTTAACATGAAATCTTTCAGACCAATCACATAGTAAATAGATTTATAATACGATAAGTCAAATTACATTTCAACCCTCCTTCTACATTGCTATTAGAAAGGTGAAGCTGTATTACATTTGTCATTTAAAAGCATATAAATCACATTTGGACACATTTTTTGCCATCTAGTTGCTTGGTAAAGATGCAGCCAATATATTAGTCAAGATCTTCCTGGTACTGCATGGAGGCTCTAATAGACAATAAACTTCCTGCTGGATTGTTTATTTGATTGCTTTCAATGTAGGTTTTGTGAGGTTCTTCTTGGCAAAACTTATTGGAGCAGAGTTCTTTTATGGTGTTGCACCCATCAAATAAAATGTTTTGTTAGGTTTTGAGCAACCCGAGGATGTAGGGATTTTATTTGATTAACTTTTTAGTATATGATACCATATATAATGATATACTTGTTAATACCATGAATTGTACATATATGAAAGTAAATTAACTGGTCGTGGTAGAGCTGGAACTCGATTGAAATAAGAAAGTTAGATGCTACTAACACTACAGAGGGTGCTGAAGATGGAGGGTTTGTCATCTTCGAGGTCTCTGAATAGCTCTCGATCGCAGTGGTAGAACACTGGATCTAGTCACGATGTTTGTCATGGGGTGGGATATCAGACTTGTCACTCATCCTTAGATAGTGTCTTACTCTTAGTATTTGCTCTAGAGCGTCTCCTTGAGAGAAAAGAGGTAGTTTGGGGATGGGAGCCTAAATCCATACCGGTCCTTTTGGCAAATATGTCAGCGTAGAAGAGGTATCTCCCGTATCATCAAAGCAACACAGCGTGGGTCCATATAGGAAATAAGAGAGCGTAGTGTGACTGGGGGGAATCACGACAAAGGCTGTGATAGCTCTCTGATCTCATAATTTAGAAGACACCTGAAAATTAGATGCTCCTCACACTCCACCTCGGTTAACTCTGAGATAGTCATGTGGGCTTATGCCATATGTGTGTTGTAGATGAGAAGCCTGGGAATACCACAAAAATTGGTGGCCTGGTCATGTAACATCTGAGATGATAGGAGACCCAATTGAGATAGCGTGATTGAGGAAGACTCAGAAGTCTCTGAGTAAATACAATTGTCTTGAAAATAGCCTCAACCTGGAGAGGTATGACTGCAAACACGGCATGGATAATCTGATGTGGATTGAAGGCTTAGCTCGAATTTTGTGTGAAAGCATGGTTGTTTGCAAAGGAGAAATATTGGCCCACTTTGACTCAGGAAGCCCTGTACACCAAACATCTGTAGCATACATAATGGTAGGTGAGACCGTAGACCGTAAATCTGCTCTTACTCGGGGCATTCCTAATATGCTTCTTGAAATACAAACGCTCAAGGTTAACCAAGTACACATGATCCTTCCTCACCCTAGCTGCCGTAGCTTGTCTGATGCTAAAAATAGGACATGTGAACAGTTTGCCCAAATATGTCTTAGAGGATACAATCTCCAAAGGCTGGCCATCCAAAGTAAAACTCTTGTTGCATATAGGCCCTAGAAGTGTTAAAGATCATGATCCGAGTCTTTCTGGTATGTAGAGTCAGGCCCGATCTATCTCCAAATGATTGTCGTCTATCCAAATGACTCTGCAATCCCTCCGTTGTAGATGAAACTAGTGCCACATCGTTTGCATAAGTCTACAGTCGATACCACCCTCCTGAGAAATAACACGCTCAATTTCATCGATATATTATCTACAGAGTGTGGTGGAGATGGAGCAACCCTGCTTCACCCCAATAATGCTCCTCACAAATTATGATAAACCCGCATCTGATCTGAAACAACCCCAAACTTGCTCATAGAGTGCCATGACTGCCAAAACTATATTAGTAGAGAAACGAAGCTCACACAACCTCTGTCTAAGTAGGTGTCTCGGGACAGAGTCAAATGCCTTTTGGAAATCAACAAAGCAGCAATAGACCCTCTCATGCCTAGACTTAGCCTCAATAATATCCTTGAGTGTAAAGACGTGGTTATTGGTAGAATGATGGGCACTAAATCTTGAGAGAGAGAGTGAGAGAGAGAGAAAACAATAACTGCAAATTCAATGCATAAAGATGGCTGGTCTGTAAAACATCTCCGATAATAATAAAGAAAACATAAATGAAGTGTAGCTTTTGAAAAGCATCATCGAGTAGCTATAAATGATGGAGGTGCTGGTAGACATGTATATGCTCTCATCATAAAACTCAATCCATCAACTCTTGCTACCACTGAAGAAAGATGTAATGGGGACTGTAGCTGGAGGTAATGTGTGCCGATGACGTCGTCTAGGAGGTCGTGTCCGTAGTGTGTGTCTCTGCATATCAGTGATCCTACAAGCAACATGAATCTGGTTGATACGCCGTCTCACGTCTCTGTGTTGAGAGTCATCATCGGTCTCACTATCCTCTGAGTCTGGACCATGCCTTGATCTCCTACGAGAAATTAAGGTGATCTGGAGCTGTGTGTCAAGGTGACTAGACTGAGTTGGTTGATGTAGATCCTGTTGCAGAATTAACATCTCTCTGATCATGAGTGCCACACAACGTGGATCCTCATATGCTATGGTCAACCGTAGAGTGATGGGTGCATCTCGAAAGAGACAATGATATCTCGCGCTGGCCCTCCTGATGTGATGAGACTCTGAACTTACCCAATATGAACCTCAGACCATACAATAATCCTGAATCCAAATAATGTGGTAGAACTGGGAACCCTATTGCATCCAACTCCAAGAAGTGAGTCCGATAGGAAGTCGGGTTTGACCCCAAGGTGGCCTTGCCACATTCGACTTAGATATGCTCTGTGTAGGAAACGTCTGATGTAGTCATGGGTACTCAATGGAAGGTCTGTGATAGAAATGCCAAGGGTGTCAAGTAAACGAGAGGCCTAAGAAAACCATGATAACTGGAAGCCTTGACTATGAAGATGCTGAGATGAGATAAGTGTCGCCTGTGTACTAGAAAAAGAACTATCACAAGGCCTCTATAAACATATAAGCAACCAGCTTTTGAAGGCTTTCTTTTTTTCAATCTCTTAGAATATTACAAATTACTACGTGAAACCAATGCTCTTCAATAAACACAATTCAGTACAAAGAACTAGCAAGATAGACTACTCAAGTGGAGATAAAAAATTTCTCCATTAGTTTTTTGAAAGCACTTTATAAAGCAGATTTTGGAAGAGAGTAATTTTAACATTATTTTGCAAGTCTATATTTGCCAAAAGGCATCCAATATGTTGCAAATCTAATGTCGAAACCAGTTGTTCTACATTCAAATCAAAATTGCAAAAGGGGCTTGACAAAGTATGTCAGTGTTTCTTTTTTGCAAAAACTGTTGGGGAGTTTGTTAATGATAAGCAATATTCATAATAGATTGCCTGTCAAGATGGTGTTTACTTAGTTCATCACATCTGTTGTATCCTATTTTATGTCAGCGAAGTAAAACTTTTTCCAAGATTTTTCACTACAAGATGAGCCAAAAGATCTGTTTGTTGTGAAATTGATTGTTTTTTTGGGAAAAAACCTGTGAAAGCATAAGCTAGTCACTGGAAGGAAGACAAATGACTAGTGGATCTATTTTCAGGGCTAGTATGACTGGAAATTAGAGAATATCCTGCCTGCTGTTTGTGAAAGAGGCCAACGGGTTGTTGCTGAGGAATCTATGATGATCAATCATTGTGATTTTATATTGTAATGTATGTGACATTATAGGAATTTTTTTTTCATTTATTGTACAAAAAGGTTCCATGTGTTGTCATTGAAAATTAAGTGTTGGAGCAGGGTAAGAATCAACATCAAGCATGTGATTGTTGACAAGATGCACCGATGGTTCCTAGTCAAAGTCCTTTGGGTGTGCCTGTGGATAAGAAAGATGGGACTAAATGTAATGCATTAATTATCGAGCTTTTGACAAAGTTACAAACTCTGTTGGGAATAGATATTTTATACCTTTTTATGGACGATTTATTTGACAAGTTATGCAAAGCTTCAATATATCAATCTTAGGTCTACAGATACTATTCATCCAAGAGATAAGTATAAAACCACCTGCTGCACATCATTGGTTGTGTATGAATTCCGTGTGATGCCTTTTGGACTTGCTGACGGTCCACCTACATTCTAGAATATCATGACAATGTTCAAACCCTTAATTGGTCATTGCGGTCTACTTTCATGATATCCGTGTCTAAAGTACTTGCAACAGCGCATAGGTCAGGTTGAATCCACCTTGAACTTCAACTCTGTTAGAAGATCCAAATGTAAACCTTTGTAATATTGCAAATTTGATTCTTAATGTTTTTGTTCCCAAATGGCATTGTCCACCGTAACCCATCCAAAGTTTAGCGTGTTTGGTCTTGGCCTCGACCCACCGATGGCCATGATGTCTCTGTATTTTTAGGGTTGGCCACATTCTACAATAGGCTGGTTATCTTGACAGGTTTCAAATAATGTGGAGGCTGATGGTTAGTTAGAGATGTTGATCCATAGCCTAGGGTTCATAGGAGTTTGTTACTCCTAGAAAAATTAGGATCAACGTTCTTCATTAGCCGAGTACAGCTATACTGGGTTAGCTAGTAGCGCAATCGGTGGTGGTAAACATAACCTTCGTCCGAGGCGATCCACTGTTAGCTGATGATAGTCCTTTCACGTTGGCATCTTTCTTATTTGATTTGAGGGGTATTACTTTTAGAAGCCTGGATCAATTATAGAGCACTCAACAACAATATGAGGCTGCAAACATCACGTTTATGTAGAGTTTGAGCCTTGAGGATGGTTGTGGTTTGTACTTGAGGCCCAAATCCGGTCGGCATAAGTTTGTTCAGGTTCTGCCTTTGACAGAAACTATCTGCAAGGTACCATGGTTGAGGTGTCTTTTAGAAATGGTGCTCACGATTTCATTTTGCATAAGCTTTCTCATGAGATTGGCATAGCTTATCCTTCGAACGTATCTTTCACCTAAGTATTGTCGATGCTATTTTGGGAATGCCATGGCACTTGTAGCTATTTCCTATTGTGCAGTTTGGAAAATGGTTGTTTGCTTGGGAGAATAAGGGTAAGAAAGTGAGCATTGATGTTAGTACTACCAACAACATTTTTCTCTATGATTCGCATCCAAGTGGCTAAGAAAATTAAGTAAAATATCAATAGTTGGTTGATATATGTTAAGAAAAATGTAGTATTAAAAGCTACTATCCACAATGCAATACTTTATTATTTTGACATAAAATCTTACATTATTCATCATATTATAAAATATTACCTTCAACATCATATTTTCATCAACAGGATTATCAATATCTTTATTCAATAGAGTTCAAGAGCACTATAGCTCAATTAAAGAGCATGGATTTACCACCCAACCACCTTTGTGCATTGAACAAATCAACATTCTAACATTACAGAGAATCAATACTTTGATGGTATCAACATTAAAAAGATTTACAGATCAATACAATCAATAAGGTCAACTACAATAGACTTTTAATATCATGTAAGTTTGATAAACCATAAATCAAGTGCATCATATGATCTATGCCCACAATAGTGTCAGGCTCCTCCAATTTATGGTTTATCATGTAACCATAAATCAAGTGCATCATATGATCTATGCCACAATAGTATTAGGCTCCTCCAATATATATATAGTAGCCTCTTTTTGTGAGGGTTTCTTGCCATTCTAGAGCTTCATATATTTATGTTTCTAGTCATTTCTAGGGATCTCAACATCAAGGGATTCAGATGTTAGGGACTTGAAGAGTTGACAATTGGTAATTGTCATGTTCTTGGATGGTCCAATTTAATAGTTGTGATCTTACTTGGAATTTTTGTTTATAACTTTCAAAATATGAAGAGTTACTAGACATGAAACGATTAAAATTGTTACAAAAATTATTCTGGTGTATGGAAACATTTTGATTTCCAATTTTAATTTTAAACCTTCGGCCCATCCATTTGAGGTGTCCAACTTCAAAACTCATAAATTTCTCACCCTCACCCTATTTTGAAGAATTGTGTTACCATTCCAATGCAACCTAACATAATGTATTCAAAAAAATGACTCCATTTATACTCCTTAGAATTAAAGATAAGGGAAAACATGTAAACCATATCTTAAACTTGTCTTGGTTGATAATAAAAGACTATGTTAGCTCAAAGGGGCATCTAGAGATGTTAATTCTATTATTGGGCCCTAGAGGGACAATAAAAGTTAAGTAGAATCTCTTACAATTATAAAAAATTATTGACACTACGAATACTAAGTTTTTATACATTTATTGATCTTCGAATGTATTTCTTAAGTTTTGCTATGATCTTAACAAGTGCATTAATGCTTTCATTTAATGTATTTTTGACAAAAATTGAGTCATTAATTCTAGTTTCTCCTTGAACATGAGTTGTTGTCCTTTACAAATGCCAAGTTTCAAGTGACTATGATTTATGAACCATATGATGATCATTGACACAAATGCAAAGCATTGTCTAGAAGCTTGGTCTCATCGATTTCAACTATGTACTGCTACCCAGGCATTTGAAATTTTCATGTTATCCTAGTACAAACTGCTATTGAAGTAGATGAGGATCTTGCTATTGAGTTTCCAGATGACCAATACTAGTTTCCATACTTGTCAGCTGCTATTATAGAACTGTGAGTAAAACATAGCCAGTGCAGATATTAAGTCCAGTATTTGGTATTGTCAGATGGAAGGTCATCCCTTTGACGAGGCCATGGGAGTCTATTGATTTGCTCCTCAGGATTAGGCTAGATCGCTTGCTGCTACCATAGTCACAGCCTTAGAAACTCGTTCCGACCCTTTTTGGGTCGGAACATTTTTCTTTTTAATTAAAAACAAAACAGGCATGCTTGATGAAACCTGTAAATATTTTGCAGCCTGTAAATATACCATCATATTAAACAATATATCATGGTAAACAATACATGATGAAACAGAGCCAAGGTGCTAATCTCTGGGCTATACCAAACAGAGAAATTTTCCGCCAGTGCAATTCCATTGATGTGGGGTTAGAAGCTGACACTTCCAGGGAATGTTGAGAACTGCAAATCAGGTGGGTTTTTCAGTGAAGCCCCCTCCTACCTACAAGGCTCTGTGTTGTAAAGCTACCTTTACAAGCTTTACTTCCGGCGCCACTGGCGCCAGCATTGTCCCCGGCGCCACTGTGACCAGAATCCAGTCGGCGCCAAGTTCCTATGGCTGAAAATCTTTGATCGGTTCTAGCGAAGTCCAAAGAGCTCAGATTGATGTGCAATCACCTCACACGATTTAGGCATGATTAAAGGAAGCTTGGGGATCAATAAAATCTAGAGAGAGAAAATGACTTTCTAGAGAGAGAAAATGACTTTCTAGAGAGAGAAAATCCTAGAGAAAGAAAAATGTGCTTTACCAGCCTGGGTAGAGTGCTTGGTATGAGGGGGGGTGTAGCGCAGGCATCCCAAAGGGAGCTGGGAACCACGACTTAGCTTCCCAGCCTTCAACTCTTGCCATCCAAACCCAATTGACATACAAGCAGCCAACTCGCCAACAAAGATCAGACTTAACCAACTTGAAGTTCCGAAATCAACATTGAGATCCAACCTGGCGCCATGCCAGATCGGGGGTCCCGATGTGGGTGACTTCCCTCCGCGCCAGCCGCCCGACATACATCAAACTTAACCAACTCGAAGCTTCGTTACAAACGAGTAACATCCATTCCAAGCAAGCGGTCAGACTTACGTCAGACTTAACCAACTGAAAGCTTCGTCACGAGCGCTGGAAGCCCACCTGGCGCCACGCCAGACTGGACAGCCATAAACAGGTAACTTCCACCCAAGCAAGCCATCCAACTCAGCCGACAGGTTAGAGCCCGTTCCCCAAGAGCTTAACCCATTCACGTTCATGCAAGGAACACTCAAAACCACAAGCCGCGACAGATATGGAGACAACCAGTTCCTGGACCAAATGGTCCCGACAGCATACCGCTAGCGCCACGGACCGAATGGTCCCGATAGCATACCGCTGGCGTCTCGGGATACGACCCTCAGCTATGTGCCAACTTAAAAATTTTGAAGCGGCCTTACAACTGGCGCTTTTACCGAACACCCAGAAGGTAATCAGAGTCAGTTTGAGGAAAATCCCACTTTATTGATAAATCTGAGAAGGTTACATTTCAAGTGTGTGACCGACCCTAGTCTCCGGGGCGCTAGCATGCCAAGGCGAGAGCCATGACAACATTCCAGCAAGGGAGGCTGAGACTTGGTTGGAGCTCGCCCTGAGTCGCAAACCGTAGTCCCCTATAGTATTGGTGGGATTCGGCACCCCCCCTCATACCAAGCACTCTACCCAGGCTGGTAAAGCACGTTTTCTCTCTCTAGAATTTATTGATCACCAGGCTTCTTTTAATCATGCCTAGATTGTGTGAGGTGATTGCACATCGATCTGAGCTCTCTGGACTTCGCTAGAACCGATGAAAGATTTTCAGCCATAGGAACTTGGCGCCGGCTGGATTCTGGTCACAGTGGCGGCGGTGGCGCCGGGAGCAGCAGGGGCGCTGCTGGCGCCGGGGACAATGCTGGCGCCGAAAGTAAAGCTTGTAAAGGTAGCTTTACAACATCCACCCCACCTTTATAAAATCTGATGTCTTCATCAAATGTCAGATTAAAGTAAAGGTGTCTCCCAATTAAAATAGCTATACATTTAAGCTACTTGGCACAGTACTCAATTTACTGGCCACTTTTTATTAACATTGAAGCTGGCACACCACAAGTCGGAGGCTCAGCTCTTTGTACAAAAAAATTACATAACTTGAAAATATCTCTTTGTCTGGGAAAAGCGTAGAATTTATATCGCTTACGTAAAACCCAAGAACCTTATTAACTGGTGACAGAGGCCTTTCTGTGAAATGTTCGCCCCTGTCGCTTCTGACTTTTGACTTTGGAACTCCTTTGAGCTCCTGATTTGTCCTTGATGCACTTTGTGTTGAGCTCCCTGAGCTCCAAATTTGATCAGTTTCGCACAGGTATCAAGGCTCCTTGAGCCAAAGGATTTATCGTTTGATTGCCCACTTTATGGTCCACTCCGTGTCTTGTTGCTTTCGCGTCTGGATTTCTCTCCTTGTCCCAGCCTGATCTTGATACTTTTCCTTCTTGGCTCTTTAAGGTAGGCAAAGATTGAGTACTCCACAATGCACCTCTCACTTAGGTTGAAGTAGCTCTTTGAATCAGCCCAAATGTAACCATTGACCTCGTGGAGAGCCAAAGGGTCGCATCCGCATACGAACTATCTCTTCGCATTTGTTTGAAGCACCATGTCCGTTGCGCAAAACTTGACTTTCACAATTCCATCACTGGTCAGTTGCCTCACAGTCAAAACAAGAAGTGTACATCGAGCTTGGCTTCAAGTAGCTCTCTTTAAATCAGACACATGCACCCAGAGTTTGCACTAGTCCGATCTCAACACGAACTGTCCCTTAGCGTCCGTTCGAAATACCAAGTCTCTCATGCAAGACTCAACTTTCACAGTTCCTTCATTGATCAGCTGCCTTACACGTAACACAAGCCAGCGTACTCATATGTTTCCTCATCATTGTTGGTCCAGAGAAAGCCTATAACAAACTTTCCATTCCGCAACAAAAACTTATCAACTTATTAGGTCCAAAGTTCGCCAGTCTCCTCGTGTGAGTATGGCTAGGTCACCTTGAATTTGCCTCCGTTTTGATCAACTTTCATTCAAAATTTGCCCCAAGAGAGAGGTGTGTGTGATAGTTTCCCTCCTAATCAGCTGACCGGACTTAGAGTAGAGTTCTTTGGACAAAAAGCCTTTCCAACACTTTGCTTCCCATCTGCTAGGATTATGGCTCGATCCAACTTGTTGCCAATCTCTCAAGAGGATCCTAGTCTTTCGCCTTTGAGGAAAAACCCAACTGACATTGGATATCACCCATGCTCAGTGAGTTTCAGTTCCGAAGGTGGCCGTCCCAAAATGAAGACCAACTGCTCCATAGAAGATCTCCCCTGAAATTGCCCTTTCCAACTTTTGACTTCCTGCTTGCATCTGGTGGGCGTTGTCGCAAATGAAACTAACCCAAGAAACATGCTAGCCATCCATCCTTTGCAAACATTGAGTCGTTTCGTTGCCGTTCATGTGCGAGTACTTGAACTGCAAATCTGCCCCACAGATTCTGTAGTCCTCTTTGTTTGATGGTATCAGCCTTCAAAAGAAAGGTTCCTTCTCGAGCCATCAGCTCCTTGTATCACAAGCAATCATGCAAACCAGGCAAAGCACGAGTACTAAGACTCACTACGAATACATACAAGCAAGACACTCAGGCAGGTTTACTAACAGGTAACAAAGACAAGGTCCTCCTTTGAGATAGTCCTACCAAAGGACCTTTGCCTGGCCGCGCCCATATAGATCAATCACAGAATCAGCCCACAGAGGACACCCATTCAACTATCCGTGCTTTCACCATTAAGCTGCACATTGCCTCAGTCACGCCCCACCACTTTTTGGTCGATAGCCCTTATAGCTAAACGATCGGCAGCTATCCCGCACCGGCAGCTAACCACCCGTGCTTTACACCCGAATTCGAGTAGCATCTCTGTATCAATGGTTAACCCGTACAGTTCGAATATGTCGCCCCGCACCCCACAAGGCACAGACCGTGCTTACACCAACCTAATGGCAGCACACTGCCTCATCTGTCCTACGTGCAGATAGTGCCAGGCCCGAACCGCGAGAACTGACTGTGCTTACACCTCAAGGGCAGCACCTTGACTCATCAAGTCCCCTTTTGCCGACCACCCCGACCGTGGATGCACCCGTGCTTACACTGTGGGCAGCACCTTGCACAACAGTTGTCTTGATGAACCCCAAACAGTGGCCATTTCCGTGAGATCCGCATAGCTGCCTGGCCAGTCGGCTCTGATACCACATGTAGCGTAGGCATCCCAAAGGGAGTGCTCATGGGTTAGAACTGAAAATTATTTTGAAAATTTTCTCTAAAATCTGGAATTGTTCTTAGCCTCGCTTTTTCTCCTTTCTGTCGACTAGAGTTCCTTTTTTGTGTATAGATTTAAAACTCAACAGCACATCTTTGTAACATATGGGCTTCTGCCAAAGGTAATGGTTTTATGTATCGTACCAAACATTGTCTTCTATGTTGTTTGTATAGATAGGGGACAAAATTCCAAAGGTGTACCTAAATAAAACTTTCTAAGAGATTCATTCAATCAATAACAGCTCCTACGTTGCCTGTCTGTCGAAGGGTTGCACATATGCCAGTTTAAAATCGTAGACAATGTTATTTGTGATCTGTTTGCCTCTACAGAGATTTCTTAATCTGTGCTGCTAGAAGCTATCCCTTCAGCTTTGAGCTGCTTTGTAGAACTTTGTTTTGCGGTAGTTTTTGGCTTTATTACCTCTGAATTTTGCTGCTTTGGCTGCTACCTGTCTGTTTCTCTTTTCAATTCATGTTGTCCTTCAGACTGTAGCTTACAGCCTTTTTCTTTTAAAGGTTATGTGATGAAAGAGAGAGCCTTCTGATGATTAGCTTCTAGATAATTCTTTTATAAATATGACTGGCATAATTCTACTGTGCTTCTTGATTTGTATGTAATTTCAATGGATGATGACATATATTATCTTGGAAGTGTGGTTCAGGTGGAGTATGCTCAAGCCTTGCCATGTGAATTATGGGGTGTAGAAGATGGAGACATTTCAATGCAACCCAAGGTTGTAGGAGCTATAGTCAATTCATGGTATGAAAGACGCACAAATGCAGCAAAGCATGCAGTACAAGCTTATCAACACGCTCTTCACCTGGACCCATCTCAAGCTGTTCTATATGCAGACTTGGGGATCGCCTTTAAGCTTTTGTATTCTATCAACAGGGCTGGTAGAGGGAGCCCATTTTCTCGGTTGGTGGAGCCAGCATAATTATTGTCCGTCAATTTATTCAATGCTTGCTTATGTTTCAAGTTAATGCTGTTTTGTGAAGTACCTATACATGTCAGCTTTTAATGTTTTATCATTCCTTCCATGAGCATCATTTTGCATGCCTTTGATGTCCTGCGGTTTCAATAAATTAGTATTCCTCGAGCACGTCTTGAGTCCTGTTTGGAATGAAGTCGTGTGTGGACCAAAACAAGGGAAGTCCTTGCATGAATGTGTTGACCTGTCTGCAGGGGAGTGTCTAGACGTTTTTTTGAGGTATTTTGTGGTTATGAGAATTCCCATTTCCTTTTCTGCCATGTGTTCCACGAACAATGCAAGGTTACCAGCTGATTCGAATCGGGCCGATTTGTCTGGTTCGAACCAATTCGAATCGGCCAGGCTGGTTCCAATTCGAATCGGAAACCGGTTCAAACCGGAACTTTTTTTATGTCTTTTTTGTTTTTTTGTTTCCGGTTCGAACCGGATTCTGATTTGAGCTAGCTCTGAACGATTCGAACTGCGGTTCGAGGTTTGAACTGTGGTTTGTGGTAACTATGGCTACTACATTGGATTTATGCATGTTGAGGGGAATGGACGTTGACTAATATCAAGGGACATTTTTTAGTTTATTTCAAGCTTCTCTTTGTCTCTGTCTCATCATCCTCACACATCTCCTCCTTTCATCATCTCTCTCTCTCTCTCTCTCTCTCTCTCTCTCTCTCTCTCTTTCTCTCTCCACCTCCGCCTTCACCTTCGCTTATCTCAGCCACGTTCACTGAGAGTCGTCTGCGAGAGCATGAAGCTCTCAATGTTCGTGTTAGAGGTATTCCGAACTCTCAAAATGCTGTTGCAGAAGCTGAGAAGTTTTTGGAAGGAAATCTTCAACACCATAGCAAAGGAATGGAAACTACCTGGCGACCTAAGAAGAACCTGGATACTCTTGTCATCCGCTTCACATCTATGTCTCACCGGCGTGAAGTTCTTGGGAAGAGATTCAAATTGCGGGAAACCAAAATTTACCTGGACGAAGATCTTACCTTCATCCAAGTTCAAGAACGTAAGAAGACAAGAAGCTCTATCAACTGGCAAACGGCTTATCTATCGTGATGGTATTATCAAACTGGTAGATCGAAAGCCTATAGTTAATGATAATTCTGAGATAGAATTTGAGATAGAGAATTGAAGAGATGTTCAGTTGAACATGTAAATGGTCTACGTACCATATAATCCTGGCTATATGACTCTCTTCCTAGTTAGTTAGTTTGTTTTTTCTGCTTTGACGGCACTGATCCGTCTTGTGTCCAACTTAGTTGTTGTACTTGTTCGTCTTATACGCCTTTGGCATGTAAAAGATGTTAATAAAGCTTTTTTTTTTTTTTTTTCTCTCTCTCTCTCTCTCTCTCTCTAGATCTGGTGTATTAGAGATTGCAAACCCGATGCTTTTTTTCCATCTAGTAATAATCTCTAATAGTCCTCTCCCTCTTCTTCCATCTCCCTCTGCCCTTTCCTTATGGCACCAAGAAAAATGGGGGGAGCTAGCTCCCCACGTTCCCGACGAAACTCGTCCAACAGCAGCAGCGCTGCCTGCAGCCACGCAAGTAGCGCTGCCTGCTGCCAGGGAGGCAGCATTGCTGCCTGCCCTGTCTGTGCCTGCAGAGAAGGTTGCTTCCTCTGTTTCCTCTTCGTCTTCATTGGTGCCCTCAGCTACTGATTCTCTGATTGAAGGCATCCCTGACAAAGACACATATATGCCAAGGAGAGCATTCAAATGTTATTTGAAGGTGGAAGTGGATGCTATAAGACTCGAAGTACGGCAACTTAAGCTGGCAATGGCATTGATCCAACATAATATGTTTCTCAAGGAGAAAGTCCAGATATTGGAAGGAATGCCATTTCCAATAACGGGCAAGACCAATGAGTTAGAGAGACATCTGAGCGAACATAAGGAGGCCACGAAGACTTGGGCTTCTTTGCTCAAGATAGAAGAAGGTAATGCCACTCACATGTCCACTGTTATTTCTGCTACCATTTTTGAAGAAAAGTTACGGGATTTCAAAGCTCTTAATGTTCGAGTTCGGGGTGTTCCTGACACTCAAGACGTCGTGAGAGAAGCAAAATCCTTTTTGGAGTCTGCAGTAAGTTTCAATACGGAAGGAATGGATAATGCTTGGCATACCAAAAAAGATGACACCACTCTTATTATTTGATTCAGGTCAAAAGAGGAAAGAAATAAAGTCTTGTTACTCAAATCTAAACTGAAGGGCAGACGGATTTTCTTAGACGATAACCTCACTTATCTCCTAGTGGAAGAGCGCAGTAAAGTCTTTCAGGAGGCCAAGGCATCTGGACAATTCCCATTTATTGAGATGGTCATGTGAGATACTTGGATCGTTGCCATTTTTAATGGCCTGTCCTGTTGGCCGAGTTCTAATGACTATACTTGCCACCCACCTACTGGTGGACACAGTGGTGTGGACTACTTCATGGGATCACCATCTCTCATACCCGTTTCATCTCATTCTACTGTTTCTCCCACCACACTCTGATCATTTCCATCCATTTGAGCTTATCGTTATGTCTTTCTCCCTCTTCTCCCTCCCACCTCTCTCCTATGACACATGCTCCCAGATACAGGTTCGGCCCTGCATATACACACCTTTATCAAAAAGCTCTCTTTCATACTCCGAAGCTTCCCGTACGATAATACGCTCCTTTCCCGGGCATCGTTTCTCACTCAGCTCTTCATATCACTGCTTTTATGGCTGTCCCATTCCAACACCGTAATTACTCCACACACTCGAATGCATGTCACCTTAGCTAAAGCCTAACCTTGGTATGAAGATCTATATAATTACCTCCACCTACAAGTCATTTATGCACAATCTTCTTTTTTTCTCATCTTCGTTACATCAGACGTTTATACACCTATACTTGTCGATATAAAAAGCGTTCGCATGAGACCTCTAAAGGGAAGTGTCTTGTTGATGTCCTTTATGGTTCCTCCTCTGGTGCTTTTTGCGGTGAGTTTATCCCCTGTGCCCCACCTCCTTGCCCCACCTCCTTTGCTGAGAAATCTGTGTCTTTGGATCGAGTATGCCACATCACTCTACACCTTCCCCACGGATCCGATTGTGATGTCTACTCCTCCTCCCACATTCTCCTTTTTCACCTTAAATATGATCTCCCTTGCCATTGAGAGATTGAAAACCCATCGAGTACGAGAAATTGAAGATTTAGAGGCTGAGCTCCTGATTCATTCCAATGATATACTTTTGCCCATCTTGGCCTCACTCCTCAATCATGCCATCACTTTTGGTTTTCCTCTGTTATGGTGTACCAACATCATATACCCCAATCACAAAACTGGTGATCCAATGAAGCTTGATAACTACTAGACCATTATGATTGGGCACATTGTGGATAAGCTCTATGGCACTATTCTTCAACCAATGATTAGCAGGGAGGCAGAGACACGTGGATCAGGCTTTGGGTCAAGCCGGTATCAGAACACAACATTCCACTACTGATCATGTGTTCACACTTTGAACTATCATCGAGGAGGCTTCAAAAATGAGAGTTTATTACTGTTTTGTGGATTTCCGGAAAGCTTTGGCATTAAAAGACATCAATAAAAGCTTTCTTTCTTTCTTTCTTTCTCCCTTTGATGATTGGGTCACCTACCTACTCTGTCTCTTTATCTTAGACCGCAAGCTTGTGGAGGGCCTGCAATTTCATCTATATTATTCACAAAAGACAATTTTGCACTTTTTTTTTGTTCTTCTTTGTTTTTTGCTTAGGCCTCTGATCATTTCTTGCAATAAATTGAATCAAAGCAGTAGTAGGTGAACCATGTACTGGCTAAGAAGCAAAACATAAACATGTATATGACAAATGGAGAGTGCAACTCCACATGAGCTAAATACTTTGAAGATCTATACCTTGAAAAGGGCAAGACTACAACAGTGGTACTTGAAATTGGTGGAAAAGAATAGATCTGAGCAGAATTTCAAATTTGCATGGAACCAAAACTTGAAGGGTAACCATCTTGATTTGATATGGTAAAGTAGATAAAAATAGGGGCTATGATGGTGTAGCTTGCCATGTTTGTGATTCACTTGCAATGGCAATAAGGTTGTTGAAGGTAATCTGAAAGAACCAATGCATAGAAAATTACGATGAAGGGCCACAACATCTTCTAAAATTTCACTTTCTACAAGACCACAAATCAGGATGGTGATAATCCATTTGGGTATCTAAGCTTAGACTTTGCCAACTCCAAGCAGCAAGGCGAGATCATTTTGATGAGTGACTTTAACATGTTACATAAGGACTAGATGTAAAACAATGGTACCACAGGATCTTACAGAGAACCTTCTTTTGTTAGAAGTATGTCGCCCTTGACATAATCGTGCTTGGTTGGAATATGAGGGGGTTGTACAATAAGCTGGGTTCCCAACTAATTTGAATTGGGAGCGCAAAAATTGAATCAGCGAATTGTTTTTCGGGTTTTTGATTTTGTTTTTGTTTTTAAAGCAATGAGCATTGATGAGTAATGAATGATGAGTCGACGATTTGTGCAACCATACTTACAGGCTACAAGCTATAGCTTTCTAATTACTGTTTACAAGCATAGTTCCCAGGAGCGGCATAGAACCATTCCTAGGAACGTGTTTTGTACTGTTGATAAGGTACCTTAGGAACCGTTCCACATTTATTTATTTATTTATTTGAAAAATAACTTTGGCATGGGTTAATTTGTTTAGAAAAATAATCAGATCATTGTTTTCGTTATTCCTAAAGAAGGTTTTTGCACATCAAGAAAAAGTTTATGTTCTTGTTCCTAGTTTTCAAGTTGAAACCTAAATGAAAGATGCTCTTAGACAACCCTCACTTACCTACATCTTGAGGTCTAGATTATCGTCCTGACCTAACCACCAGTGGAAGAGCTCCCAGATCACATCCTTGCTCTAGCAGGGAGACCATAGATCGATCTAGAGTTAGATGATGATGACGACACTCCTGCACATAGAGATAGAGATAGCATATCACCCAACGTAATGTTGTAGTTAGAGATACCTATCCTGCGACGCACACATCACATAGATGACCTCCTCGATGATATGAGCAATGTACCCCAGATATACCTACAACAACAGCCTCCATTACATCCTTTTCAACAATAGTAGGATGTGTTGACAACATATTATATCATTTCATGATTCTTTCACTACTTCGTAGACAAAATTTATTCTTAGCACTTAGATCTGTATGTAATCTCTCTCTCTCTCTCTCTCTCTCTCTCTCTCTCTCTCTCTCTCTCTCTCTCTCTCTCTCTCATAGCTTATGAGGACCCACGGTGTGTCGCTCTGATGATACACGAGATGTCCATACTACGGAGAGAGTTATATGAGACACCCCATCATTTTACCTCATAGCCATTGATTACTTCGTTCTCTACTAGACGAAGATCGCGTGATTTAGTGCCTGAGGATGAGGATTATGATGATGATGACGACGAGGATGATGGCCGCTCTCATGCTCATAGAGATCAGAGACAGAGATAGTGTACCTCCCACCATCATGTGACTACCATGAATACCAGACATTCAAGGCTTCTAAACTTCTAACTTAGAATTTTAGAACTTTAGGATTTCTAATTCTAGACTTAAGATAGCTTAAAATAACTTAAAATCTTTCTAAGCTTAAGTTTTCTTAGGTCTAAGTTTTAAGTTTAAGTTATTTATTTATGTAAGCTTCTACCCATGGACTTACAAAACACATGCCATAGTAGAAGAGGCGTACTACTACTACTACACACGCACGTGCTCATGCTCATAGACGACGCCGGCAGGCTCCAGTGCTTTCCCATTCTATGGCTCGCATTACAACTTTTTACAGCATCAGCACAACAGCAGCAGCATAGCCTTGACATCTTACCCTAGATACATATGATTATTATGTGCACACTCTCGCATATGTGTTTATTTTAGTTTGCACCAGATGTTTTCTTTATTACAGTTTGGAGACGTTTTTATACGCTCCCATGGTTACCACATACATGACTTGTACTTCATTAGTCTTATATGCCTTTTGGCATGGAAAAGACATTAATAAAGCTTTCTTTCTTTCTTTCTCTCTCTCCACCCCCTCTTTCTCTCTCTGTTTGGACATAATATCTTGGTGTGGGACTGAACTGGTAATGTGCAAATATTACTGCATGACTTGTGAAGCAATTCTCCTTGGATAGAGAACTTTGTGCCTTTGAAGAATTTTCTAGTGCGCTCACACCCTACAATAAAGAGTTGACAAATTTGGTTGGTACACACCACTTAATTACTTGCAATTGACTCCGTAGATGGCCACTTTCCAAAGCTATACTTGCTCCTCTTACGACGTGTGATGGCTCCATTCTTTTCCTTACGGAAGCATTTTGGAGTTGGGCCATTTAGTGTTCGAATTTAACCTCCCATCTTTTTGTCAATGTAGTCACCACCAACACCACCAAATTTGAAATCTATTCCTTGAATTCGATCCCCGTAAACAAGAGGATGTTAACATCCATTTGAAGGAGGCCGTTGTGGAATGACAAAAAATTGAGGGTTTTAAAGGCATTCTTACAAAGCATGAGTAAATCTTTTGTTTAGAGCAAGGGTAATAAACATGCAATAATGGTTTGATCATGAAATGTGAATGCAAGATGGCTAAAAAAAAGCGTAAAACAAAGTGTGGAAAAGAAAGAGGATAGAGTAAACTGAGAAAGTAGCCTCTCAAAAAGGTAGACACAACAAATTTTTAGATACTTGGCTAAGGAGTCCTCGACTTGTTTTAGAAATGATTGTTTGATATGTCCAAGTCATACACTAAGGACTTTGAGCCAAAATAATGGCGCGACTACATGAAATGAATGAAAAAATTAAGGCCTGCCAATTGCATATGACAGAGTCAAAGGCCTACCATGCTACAAGGTGCACAAGGGAAGAAATCGATGCGTTTATCTCTTGAACACTCGATGTTGAATCTCAAGTTACTGAAGATTTTTAGATCTCAAATAAGGATTTTAATCCCTTCTTACTGTTTGTACTGTGTAGCACATTTATCCAGCTAAGCTACAATATCTAACAGCCAGTACATGTAGCTTCTACTGGCTAGGCCACAAACATCCAATAGATGTAGCATTTACTGGCTAATGGACGCCGGTCCTCCACTCTGACCAGATACTCTGGACACATATAGTTCCAAATATTAAAGCTAAAATAATACTGATCACTGGTGGACAAGAAGGAGAGAAATGGAGCAAAACTATGGGATGATAGCCAATGAACGAGACAAACTAAGAGATGAAATTTAAGAACTACGTATGGAAGTATGAGCTGTAAAACCCGAAAGCCAAACATTGCATAGAAAGATGAGCAAGACAGGGGCAGCCCACAAAGACAACACTGTTGAGTGGCTTTAAATTCAAATCAAATTGTTTCCCTACAGCCAATACAAGGAGGAAACCATGTCATGGGCCAATAAGATTCAGAATTTTATGTCAGTAATAGTCGAATGGAAGTTAGTTTCTGATATACTTTACAAAATGTTGCATGTTCTGATCCGGAGCGAGATTCTGATATACTTTACAAAATGTTGCATGTTCTGATCCGGAGCGAGATCTGGATTGTGATATGGAATTAGGTTTAGGGTTTTGACAGTAAGCAAGATTCATAAGAAGCTAACAGAAAAAAAATAATGGAGCAAAGATTAGCCCTTCAACTATTGGACCCAATGTTGCAGGTGCCAATCCGGATCGAGATCTCGATTAGGGTTAGGGTTTCACGGATTGTTTTTTTTTTGGTAACTATTCTACTCTTCCTTTAAATTGTTTTTGCTTGGCAATGAACTTGTTTTCTGGGGAAAATGTTAAAAACGATTAATTCTTATTTTGCTAGTATTTCTCTATCTTTTTGGAAACTCTTATACCTTCAGATCTTACCAGTCGTAAATCATCTATTTTGTACACAGAGATAAAATACATAGTTCTTTCGATTGTACAGAAAGCAGCTATACAGATTTTAAACAAGAAGATTAAGTTCTAGAAAAGTGCTCATTGCTGAAAATTTATATGCTTAGTCATTGATTGTCAATAACGCCTATGAAAGTGGATCATGTGAGATGATCAGTTTTGTGCCTGAAGCCAAATTAAAATCAGCTAGCTAACTTAACTACAGAAGAAATTTCCATACATTAGTGTTTCTTCCTTAAAAAAGAAAAAAAATACTGATCCGCGACCCAGATCGCTGACAATTCAGAACGTGCATTCCGGATCATTTTTGCAGCGGATTGGAATCTGCTGCAACTATCTGGAAGGACACACCTTAGCTAAGCTATGGGGTATTGTAGTAGAGAGAAAGTCGACTACTTAGTTGGAATAAAAAAGGTTAAGAGCAAGAGAACAAGCACGGTTCCAAAAATGATATTCTACTCTAGATTACTTACTCACGTTTGAGAGCCATGGTGGAAGAAAGTTGCATTGAAAATAAAGAACAACATTTGGAAGTTCTGGTTCCAATTTCCGTTCAAGCTTGTATAGGATTCTACTTCATGAGCAGGTCCTTGATGGATATCTTGCCACTTGTTTTGAACCATAATGAGTGTCAAACACGACCACCCTTGGGATTTGATTTAATTATCATCTGTGGAGTCATTTGTAGTCAGTCAAGTCTACTAGTGCTAGAGAAGAAGTACCCAGTCGTGTTTATATTGTATATTTGCTATTCTAAGAAACTTTCATAGTCATGTTTGATTCTATTGATGACATATTTGACAAATGGGCATTCTAGAAATTGCTTCTATGACTTTGCAGTACGGCATCAAAGAATCAAACTTTTATGGTTTTCTCAGGTGTCATGCTGATACAGTTATATGTGGAGGTTTGCATCTAGATCCTGTTAATCCAAACATTTGGGCAACCTTTGGTATGTTGAATGAGCACAGAGGCATGCAGCAGCATGCTTATATCCAAGCTTTGCGGTTAGATGGGAATCATGCAGTTTCTTGGGCAGAACTTGGACAGGCATGCAAATTGATTACTGAGTGTTTCATTGAAAAAGTTCTTGTGCTGTAATATATATGAGAGCATTCTGCACCATAGCAACGTTCTTATCAATTTGAGATGGTATCTGATGGGAAACAACTATGAGCAGCTATATGTGAAGGAGGGTGATGACGATTTGGCTAAGCAGTCGTTTGAGCGCGCACGTGCTGCAAATCCTAAGCTTGCTTTACCATGGGCAGGCATGTCAGTGATTCACTCTTTGAAAGATAGGTGAGAAGCTTTCTTAAAGTTTTCTGCAGCTATGATATTTTGTCAGAAATCTAAATTAGGCTTTTTATGTTCATTAATGCACATTTTCTCATGCTGTTGTATATCTATCTACTCTTAGTGTGGGTATGATTAAACTGGATCAACTCTGCTAGTATACAGAGCTGATTAAAGATCCTTTTTTTAAGTTGTCTCATCTGCCTCATGGTAAAATCCAGCTATTTGAGCAAAGCAAGGCGCCGAGTCAGCGTGCTTATGCAAAGCCATAATTCATGTGAAATGTATGAATGCAGACTGTTCTCAGCTTTTCTGAACCGGATAAAAGGTGGCATCTTACAGTGAAAGATATCAAAACCATGCCCGACTGATGCATATTATTTGTATGTCAACCTAGCCAAAGTCTGGACATGTGATATCATGCAACGCATAAAACTTGATGGATTAACTTCCAGCTGTCAGAGGCTTTCTAACTTTCAGTGATTCACCTAAATTCATTTCTATACAACCACAATGGAGAATGCTATGGTTGTATATGCAACAAATAAAAGTGCTATTTAAGGTAGGGGTATGACAATATAGGAGCTGGACTTCTCTTGTTTCAACTAGTGACACGTGGCCATGCTTTATGTCGCTATTACTACCATGCATGCACATTAACACTTGATACCAAAACTTTACAAGTGTGTTCAGAGGTTGGGAGAGACTTGCACTCCCATGCATGGTGCCAGATGGCATTTAGCTCACAAGTGTCAATAGGCTTGGAAAAGGTGGAGAATAGACTAGAAGGGCATGAAGGAGGAAGAAATCCTCCAGACTATCATTGAGTGATTGAGAAGCTAAATACGAGTGTTCTTCTAGAGAGAAAGAGCTTTGTACATGAGAACCTATTGCTGTTTGTAAAAATCAGCAAGCTAAATGATATCGAGATGTTGCCATTTTGCTGTTGAGAGTGTTCTCTATAATCTTTTGTTGTCCAAACTAGTGTAAGATCCTAGTTCTTTGCTGAATGTGCTGTCTATCAGTTGTTCTTAAGCTAAGAAGCTAAATTTTCTGGTTCTTCACAAAGATTGTTAGCATATGGTTTTTGTGTAAAGCTGCCCATTTCCCTTTTTCATGCTACTTTTAAACTTACTGCCATTCTTTTCACACTTCTGCTTGTTGTGAGAATTTTTAGTTCCTCTTCCACAAAATTTTTTGTCCCTTGAAGTTTCCTCTATTGTTCAAAATATGTTTTCCTATCTGTAGATTGTGGAATTTGACCATTAAAAGTCAGTTTGTATCCAAGATTTGGTTGCCTGTTGGCTGAGATTTTGCCGTCTCCGCCCCATTTTGTTATACTGGATATTAGAAATTGATCTTTATTTGGGTATTCCCTTAAAGATCAGTTTTGATGCACTCTTGAAAATTTCTTATTTTTTAACAATGGCTTATACTTCCTTGAAAAGTATGCTATTCATACTTTTGTCACCAACGGAATTTTTTTTAAAAGTTTACTCCTTATATTTGTTCACTGCCGATTGTAGAGGTATGAGTTGGTCTTGGATTTGGAGTTGCTCAATGGTGTGTCTTGTTTGCAACCGAACGTACTTGGGGAAGGTTCTAGACATGTTCAGAATCCCCCACATTTGGAACTCATTTCAAACATGGCCTTTTCAAAGTTTTAAAAAAAAAACATTTTGGTCCGCAGACCCCTAAAAAGAGGAGGTCCCAACCCTTTTCTGGCCCCAAATGGAGCCTCAAGCAACTTAATGGCTCCCTAGTGGGCCATCGAGTTTGTTTTAAGCTGTGTAGGATTCAAAGTCATCCTTCTTCAGCTTGTTGGAGCCCCATGTTTTGTTGCAATCGAACTACTTGAAATTTTTTTAGGCAATACGGGTATCAGATGAAAGCTCTGATTGAGGGGATTATGATTGTGTAGTTTGCCGACTGTTTCGGGTGCGAAACACCAAAAAGTGTGTTTTCACTCGGGGAGTTGGAAGGCCAAATCATGAAGTGGCCTTACCGTCGGGGGGCGTTGCCCCCCAAACCCCCCACCAGGGGGCTACCGCCCCCCGAACCCCCCGTTTCCTGGGGGGCTATTGTCCCCCGAACCCCCTAGAGCTTCTTGCTATATAGACATTGTAGATAAAAATGCCACCGCCCCCCTATAGATAAAAATGGGTTCCAAATGCGCGCCGAGAAGGGGCCAATATTTATGCCCCCAACTGTATGTACATTGCACTCACATCTCCAGTGAACCAATTGCAAAAGTGATCATCATCCATACAGTTGATAGTCCAAACTATAGCATTAACATTTACTGAAAACCAGAGCAAATGACAACCGGATAGCTACTGAAATTAAGATCTGTTTGTGCCTCATCTACTGCACTTCTGAGAGGCAAAACGCTGGTTTGACCATTGATCCCCTAAAAACATTTCAGCAATAAGCTATTTTTCCAAAAAAAAAAAACATTATTTATTTTTTTTTATGTTTTTTGCGATTCTGGGTCGCGAATCGCGATTTGCAGAATCGCGACCCGCGAATCGCAGACCCAGCGAATCGAGATTTGCTGCAACTATGGTTGGTATGACTGATTCTACTATCTTGTTATCAATCTATCGTGGATAACACTGTGCAACGTTGTTAACAATGGTTGGGGCGCCCAATTTCCAATAGGCACCTTAGAGAGTCCTTATATTCAATCACAGTGTTAGTTGCAAAACAGAGAGAAGTTTAGATTACTTCTCTGATTTCAAGATACCTAGGGTCAAGTATGATACATGGTCTCGAGTAGGGTCAGTGATGAAGGTGGAATGTAAATATTGTGAAATGGGTTTCAAGGAGGGGTGCAAAGGATTGTGTCTCATTTACTTGCTAGCAGTGAGGAGGTGAAAGGATGGATGAGGCACCTCAAAATGTCTTACATCTTGAGTCCAACGCGACAGATATCTCAGAAGAATTTGAGGAAGAAATGTCAAAGGCACCTATTGAGAGTGGCCAGCCTCAGCAAGGCTTGTAGGCAACGTGGGGGATAACGAGGAGAGCAAAGTGAGTGTAGACTTGCACGTAGAATGTTTTTCTCTGTTGAAACCACACCATTCAATGTGATCAAGAGTAGTAGATATTTTTTTGAGATGTAAGCCAATGCAGGGGAAGTTGGGCCTACTTATAAGCCCATCATGGACTGTTTTGAAAGAGGAAGCATTGGCTAATTAACTTTCAAAAAAGGCTTTAAGAGGACTAACGTGGCATGGTTTTAAGGTTCTCATGCCACTTATAATTTCAGATCTTCCCATGCTTAGTTTATGAGCAGTGGATACAAAGTGGGCTACTGAGCTGCATATGGTCAAGCAAATTATTAAGTATCATCCATGGATGTGGTTTTTGTCTTTAATACAGTTATTTTACTTATTCCTATTGATCATTCTAATATCCTATATTTATGTTCTGGAACAGAAATTTGGACCTGGAGGAGGCTTTTGCAAGCTGTTTATATGCTGTTACACTTTCACCTGTAAGTTGCTCATGTCTTTTGAATTTTTCTACCTTTTGGATGGATGTTTATTGATCAAGTTTGAAAGCTAAATCACAAATGAATTTTTGCTCTTTTACATTCTTGGTTGTTTAGCTGGTATTTTTACTGAAGCCTTTGCAATCCCCAAGCAGTTGGTGGAATACAGGTTAGGGCTGGCAAAGGCTGCAGCGGAAACCAAACAGCTCCATCTGTCTCAGGTTTGGATTCAGACTTAAAAACCTTTGAGTATCTGTTACTCGGCTGCCACTCGGCTGTCTTCCTCTTTTTGGGACCTAGGGAAAAACGTTTGTGAAGTCTTAGTCCTTGTGGTACTTGTCCCATCTTATTGCATAAATTAACTCATGTTAGAAGATGTATTGATGACTTATTTGTTCCTGATCTTACTAATCTTGGTAGTTTTCTATATGAAGACCCTAATGTTTTTGGTGGAGGAATCTATCCTAAAGACTCATGTGAACTTGATTGTACAACTAGTGATGAGAAGTGCAATTTTTTAGACCTGTCTATAAGCCAGGCTAGGTCAGGTTTATTGGTTGATATTTTTGATAAAAGGCTGCAGCCAGAATACAGTACTTGAACATAATTTCACATGCCTCATATCTTTGTACTAGTAGAGATGCTTTTGTAGACCAATCAAGCAATCTAATCATTTTGTTACTCCATATAAGGGTTACTCGTTTAAGAAAATAATGAGAAAAGTTCGAACTGTTTTAGACCCTTTTGGTTTTATTTTCTTGAGGCCTAGATAATCGTCCTGACCTGACCGTCAATGGAATAGCTCTTCATTCCCAAGGAGAGAATGAATACCAAACTCATGGAGATCCACCTTTATATATATATGGTCTAGGTGGGGTCATTTCCGTGTTGGATTTCTATGCGCAGGACCAAATCCATTCGGTAATGAGCATCCTGAAAAATTCTGACTCAAACGACAAATCTGACTCGGTCGACAAATCTGACTCGGCCGACACATCTGACCCAGCCGACAAATCTGAGGCAGACAACAAATTTGAGGCAGCCGACAAATCGGACTCGGCCGACAAATCTGACTAGGCCGAACAATCTGACTTCGTCATCGGGGAAAAGTCGATCCAAGACTTTATGGCGGTTCACCTACTTGTACATAGTCTTTGTTACTTAAAAGGCGGTTACCAACTACAAGGCGGCTCTAATTAATTAAGTAGGTAGAAAAGCATTGACCTGAAAGACTTGAAAAATAGCTTGTAAATAAATATCTATAGTGCGAAAAAAAAAAGAAAGAAAGAATGGAAGCTCTAAAATGTCTGCGCCTCACTGAATTGCGCTCATCAGCTTCACGCCCATGTACTCACCTTCTGATTTTTTGACGAGTACATATTTTCCATACTATTGTTTATTCATCTTGATTATTGCTGGTAACTGTTGCATTTTTTATCTACAATCGTCCGTTGTTCTACTTCCGCTGCTATCCCACTGATTTCCGACATGGTATCAGAGCGGGTGGTTCAGTAATCTACATTTCTAAGGTTATTAGTCTTGTTTCTAACAAGACATCGTTCAGCAAGTGCACAACCAACAGTATTCTGATATCGTTGTTTCTACCAACAATCTCTCACTCTATACCAGAATGGATCCATCTTCTAGTTCATCTCTGATCGACAAAGTCGATGGAGATAACTACCATCTCTGGAAGTTCAAGATGAAAGTAGTTCTACTTGCCAAAGAACTGTGGGACGTAGTTGATGGCACAGAGGTCAAGCTAGAAGGTGATGAAGCCATCATTACCAAATGGAGATTGAGAGATGGCAAGGCATTCGCCATGATTACTCTCCATATCAAAGACTCTCAAATCAACCATATTCGAGCTGCTCAGACTGCTAAGGATGCATGGGACATCCTAGCAACTCTTTACGATATCAGGGACGTCACTTCCAAACCTCATTTGAGGAAGAAATTCTTCACCCTGAGAATGTTTGATGCAGATAGTGTTTCGAGTCATCTCAACACTTTCAAAAATCTTATGGAGCAGATGACTGCAACTGGCTCAGTCATTGAAGATTCCGATGCTGTTATGACTCTATTATCGAGTCTACCTGATGCCTATGAAAATTGGGTCATGGCAATTTCGACCCAGGAGCCTCTCACTCTATCAAGAGTAATTTTGATGCTACTACAAGAGGAGATCAGAAGAACTGCATCCTCCTCAGGCTCAAGATCGGATCCTCAAGCTCTATATTCTATAAGAAATCAGAAGTTCAGATCCAAGAGATCTACACAGTCAGATTATCCTGACAGGAAGAGCAACATGCAACAGCCTGTACCAAATGAAGCATCAACTTCAGAGCCTTCATCATTCAGCAAAGACAAAAGCTATTCTGGAAATACTGTAAGAGGACTGGTCATCTCATCAAGGACTACTGAACTTTGAAGTACAACAACGAGAAGAAGAAGCAGTTCCAACAACAAGCCAATATTGTTACAACCAGTCACTCGATCCAGCAACAAGAGGAAGATGAAGCTGCCTTTATGACCAAGGTTGGAGAACATCAGGATATCGACTCCTGGTACTTCGACTCAGGAGCAACTCAACATATGACTCACCATCGAGACTGGTTCCAATGCTACAAATCATTCACCCATTCAAGAGTTGTGCAACTTGGAGACAACTCATCTCATTCTATCGAAGGTGAAGGAACAATCAAAGTCGAGTTCCAGAAAGGTGATGTAAAATTGCTGTCCAACGTTCTTCATGTTCCTAACCTTACCAAGAATCTGCTTTCGATAAGCAGAATCACTGATTCTTGTCGAAGGGTTGAATTCGATACAGAGGGCTGCACCATACTCAATAAGTCCACTTCTGAATCGACTGATATGCTTTGGCATTTCAGATTAGGCCATCTAAACTTCAATAGTATTCAGCAAATGTCGACTCAGAATCTAGTGCAAGATCTTCCTTCTGTCAGCAAACCAACTTCTCCATGTGAAAGCTGTATTATCAGCAAGCATGCTAGAAGTCCTTTTATTTCTGATTCAGTTCATACTTTCAAAGGTTTGCTTGATCTTGTACATAGCGACATTTGTGTCCCGATGCAGACTGCATCCATAGGGGGAGCCCTCTATTTCCTAACATTCATTGATGACTTCTCTCAAAGGACTACTACTTTTATTGTCTGAAGAACAAATCCGAAGCTTTCAAGTTCTTCAAGCAGTTCAAGGCGTCTGCTGACAATCAGACCCAGATAAAAATCAAGGCTCTACGTACTGATGGAGGGGGAGAATTCATCTCCACCGAATTCAAGGAATTCTGCAAGGTCAATGGAATACATCAACAATACACAACCAGCTACTCACCTCAGTCCAATGGCGTAGTTGAGAGGAAGAATCGGACACTCGTCGAAAGTGCCAAGAGCATGTTGGCCCATGCCTCTCTTTCAAAGAAATTTTGGGCAGAAGCTGTTACCACAGCCGCCTATCTGCAGAATCGATCCATCACAAAGGCCCTGAATGGAAAAACACCTTATGAGGTATGGACATGATCGAAACCATCACTCAAGCATATTCGAGTGTTTGGATGCAATGCCTACGCTCAGGTCCCTGCTGATCCAAGAAAGATGGACGACACTAGCAGAAAGTCGATATTTATCGGCTATTCCCTATTCCACAAGCTCTACAATTTGGACACTCAGAAATCGTTTACCAGTAGAGACGTCATTTTTGTGGAAGACCGATTCATCGACCACAAGGGGAAAGCTCCATCGACTTCCTATCCTAGAGTTGACAATTCGGAACTCAGCATTGATTAGCAAATCGACTCCGACTCCGACAAAGAGACAGACCCTCGACAAGTCGAACTACATTAGAGGATCGAAGTTCAACCCAGAAAATCGAACCGATCTAGACAACCTCCATCCCGATTCATGGATGATCCAGCCTGCTACTTTGTGCGGAACCAAACACTATTTCAGAGGCAATGTCGACACCTGATGCAGACCAGTGGAAAGCTGCAATGGACACTGAATTCGATTCTCTTATCGAGAATCAAACATGTACTATTACTGAGTTGCCAAAGGATCGAAATCCGATTCCATGCAAATGGATATTCAAACCAAAGTATGATGTTGAAGGAAGATTAAATCGATACAAGGCCAGACTTGTCGCCAAAGGCTTCTCCCAGATTCCAGATCTTGATTATTCAGAGACCTTCAGCCCTGTCGTTAAGCATGCTTTGATTCGTCTACTACTCTCCTTTGCACTATCGAATCCAGGTTCAACCCATTGGTGTAAATAAATATCTTTTCAATTAGATATTTATAGTGGGAAAAAATTAAGAAAGAACGGAAGCTCTAAAGTATCTGCGCCTCACTGAATTGCGCTCATCAGCTTCACGCCCATGTACTCACCTTCTGATTTTTCACGAGTACATATTTTCCATACTATTGTTTATTCATCTTGATTATTGTTGGTAACTGTTGCACTTCCGATCTACAACCGTCCGTTGTTCTACTTTCGCTGCTATCCCACTGATTTCCGACATTCCGACCATAGGAGTCATGCATGACCAGCATGACCAACGACACGTGTCAGTTGTGCACACTGACGTGTGTCTGGAATCTCTCAGAGAGAGAGAGAGAGAGAGAGTCCTCGGTGCATGAAACCACGTCTATCGGATTTAGGCCGACTCCAACTTCAATGAATCAAAGACCGCCCTACTTGATCACAACTTCGAAGTCACTGGATCAATGCGGTCGATTCCGTAGCCATGCAAAAAGTAGATTGGTTTATGATTTAGCTTTGCGGAAGCGTTTTAGTGCAGAACTTAGAGCTTTACAATTGACTCAGACTATCAGTCATATGAAGCAATTTAATCTACGAATAATTTATCTCCAAACAAGAATTGATCAGAGCAGAAATGAAACACGCATTCAATCACAGTGTACATGACCTAGATTACTGGAACATTGATTAGTCATTCGTGAATATATACAGTCTGAATGCAGACAGAGTCGCGTTCTTCCTGAAACAATACTCTGTGATAACAGATAGAAAGAACAAAACAATTGCGCCTTGGATGTTCAATTGATTGATTAGATGAATGATCGAGCTTCTGATCTCTTCTTGTCTAACCGAGGCACCCAAAAGACCCCTAGCTCCAGACCAGTTTTCTATCCCATAAATGAGACCATCACCTCAGGTAACCTGTTGCATGCCCTTATGGGTACGTAACATTCCCTCCCCCTTTAAGAGCCTCTTCCTAAAGGGAGCAAGCCAGGGAAGTTCAGTCTTAAGTAGTCTTCCCTCTCCTTCTCCCTCTCCCTCTCCCAAGTGTCCTCCTCATTTGACTTGCCTTTCCAACATACTAGAAACTCAGAATCCAAACGGTTTCTCAATTGGTGTCGACGAACGTCAACCACCTTCTATGGCACGTTAGGCACAAAGGTAGTCAGATCCTCCAGCTCAACTAGTTCACTTTCCAGAATTAAGGAATCCTTGCAACTAAGTCGCTCTTTCAAACAACTTACAGGGAAAACAGGATGAACCCCAACCCCAATCGGAAGATCTAGCTCATAAGCGACCTGGTTGATTTTCTTTACAACCTTTTCCAATTTTTAATTTTGGCTCTTAAGACTGCAATGACAGAATGCTTCACAGGTGGAATGGCTAATGCCAAATGTGGAGGAGTTGGAGCATGCAAACACTCCTTGAAGAATTTAATGATGGACAGAAGGTGAAAGAGATAATATGAAAAACATGGCTAACAAAAAGCTGTTAACCATGCGAGTGTATGTGGAGGCAAAGGTAGTCCAGGTTGTAACCATGACGCATAGACATATAACTGTCCTGATAATCAATGGATGTTGTAATTGAAATACACATGCTCTGCTTGTGGAGCACTCCTGGATAGGGTGGAAATAAAAAAATCGACCCCCCATGAAACTTGATGATACAACTTGAAGTTACCGAGATAACCTATCTTTTAACTGGATGTGCATGTCTCCCATCTGGGTGGAAATTTGGAATGGTTGTAGACTGAAACCTGAGCATGCCTCTCACCTGTTTGTGCTAGGAGTTTGTCTATCCTATCATCAACTTATGTCATGGGCTCATCGATAACATTTTGTTAGTATTTACATTTAACTGTCTCCTATCTACATGATTTGACCTATTTTGCAACAGAGCACTCACCTGCTGTAATCTCTCTTTTGAACTAGCGCTCTTTTGAAGCAAGAATCTTCACTTTCTAACCAAGCCCACAGCAAGGCCCTCATTTGTAATAGGTGGTGCTAGCAAAAGTGGAGTGAGTAACCAGAATTATCTCAAGTAGAACAGCACATTGGCGCTGTCGAATGGCCAATCAACTCCAAAAGTCGATCACAGTTTGAAGTTTTTGGCAGTAAAGTCAAACAAACTGTCAAGTAGTAAATAATGTATATGTAGCTTATCCAACCCCAAGTAAGATGTCAGCTTGAGCTCAAAAGTCTAGCAGCAAATACCATTCATTGAATCTGATTTTAAGACTTAACACTGATACCAACTATTGGATGGAAGTTTTTAGCAAGCAAATGGCCAGCGACATGCATTAGAATAGAGTCTTTCAGCAATTGACACGGATGGTCAAGTCATCTCTGGGAACACATATGCAATGCAAAAGAAAGATAAAGTGCTCACAAACCCTGAAAATCGGAGTTGATGATCTTTAAACATCTAGAAATCCTATGTACGATCTGAGGCAGATATGCACCAGTTCATGGGGGCAATTCTGTATGCAGAACTTGGAAATTCTATGTACTCCTGAGTAACCACTGAATAAGATGAGTTGCTGAAAGGTAGCAACTCAATAACTCAATGCTTGATGCTCTGCACGACAATCTAGAAAGAGGATTTTTTGCACCTTACTATAGGAAAACTGCAAATGCAAGAAAAGCTGACGGAAGATCCAAGAACTGCTAAAAAGAATGTAGATTCAGGAACTAAAATTTCTGGCACCCGCTTTTCAGGAACCCCATTTGTGCGAAACACAAGAATGAGTGCTGTCGGTAGTCCAAACATTTTCTTGGTTACAGCATCCAGGTCGAATAGAAGAACTGATGAAGTGCTTATATTTACAATCCAAAAATGACGTCAGAATTGAAACCCCACCTCTCTGCAAAAACCAATGTACTGATTAAATCTATACCGAATTTTAGGCTTATCGCTTAAAACCGATATACGGATTCACAATAATAGTAACACCCACTGAGTATGAAGAGTGATGAGTACACAAAGTGTCTCCTGGCCTCTCTTTGCCAGAAAAGTGCTCCGGCTGAATTTATGAACAAAGCATCCACAAAACACTGATAAGCAAAGATTGCAAGTGTAAGATGTATAGATCAGTCTGATAAAGAACAATAACATGATGATAACCTCCATGTTAACCTAATCAATTCGAACATAAGCTGCAAAAAATGTGAAGTCGATCTAAGTTGCTCTAAGGCTAGTAGACTCGCAATCATCAAAGCCAACCACAATGAGGGCATGAATCTTTATTTATGGAGTGTATGGGTCCCGCTTAGGGCTGCTGGCTTCGTCCTATTTTGCGGCCCAATGATACGAATAAATATGAGCATTAAATTAAAGGGTCACAGTTCACAGACCATAGGAACATGGGAACAGAGAGCCAAGCAACTGTCCAAAATATGCCTGTAACTAGTGGGATGTACCTTCATTGACAATGTTGCCCCATTCAGTGCCAGTCGATCTTGTCTCTTCAAGCCTAGAAATCACTTTTCATCTCCAATAATCGGAAACCTGAAATCAGCTGCAATGAAGAAAGAACCTAGGTAGGAAACAATTGTAACAATCTAGGATGTGAGACACGGATTATGTCATTATGAGCATATTCTCTTGAGTATGGATAACCGGTTATTTTGAGATTTGATAGTTGCTACTTACTGCAGCTGTGAAAGTTCCTTTAAAATTTTGAAATTTAATATACTCAAATCTCACATTTTTGGCTACATTTTGTTTGTCATTTCTAGGTCTATGCATCTATACACCAGGCGGTTCTCCATTCACCGGATCAATTAGAGGCCCTTAACCTCCTAGGACTTGCTTGCGAGTCTCGAGGTTTAATGGAGACAGCAATCAGGAGTTTTCACCTAGCTCATGTTATGCTGACTGAATTTGAGGATGGAAAATCGTTGACAAGAAGCTACAAAGATGTGGCTGTATCTCTTAATCTTGCTCGAGCTTTTCTGAAAGTATGTACCTTGTATATTTGGTAGTTACCCCTGAGATGTGTCAAAGTTTACCTGTTGGTATCTTGAAGCGAAGAAAACATTGCAGAATACAGACATTTTCAGTTTTTATGTCGGTAGGATTCTTATAGATTTTTTCTTATTGGTTTGGGTGGCAGTCTGGAAACACCATTGCTGCAGTAAGAGAGTACCGTAAGCTTGATTCGACTGGTATGCTGCACCTCAAACACAAAAAATTCCATGGTGTTTTGATGCACCGTGGCTTTAATTATATGCCTAATGCAAATACCAAACTTCTTTCTCCCAACTCTTGTACTCATTTTGCACTTTGTGGCATCCCCCATTGCTTAGTGCTTAGTGTATGAATTTATTTTCTTTCAGGCAACCTGCAGAACGAACCTGAAGGGCAGCAATGCTTTGCACTTTCATTGTGGAAGTCTGGCCATCATGAAGAGGGATTAAAAATAGCAAAACAAGCTGTCAAAGCAGCAACCTTAGGGACGAAACATCATGCTGCTGCAGTACGCCTTGTTTGCCAGTTTCTTTATCACTTGTCTGGATCTGCATCCACCCTGGAAGAGATCTGGAAACTTCCACGTGAAGTATTTAGTGACAAGTCTTTTGGCTACACGGCGATGGCAATAACTATTGCAACTGACAGGGATGATCTTTTACATCAGGTGCTTCAGAAATGCACAGTTCTTTTAGAGATGGAAAATGCCCCTAAGACACACACTCTGTTGGCAGCTGGGAAGCAGGTTTATTGCTTGACGCTTGATATAAGTTCTTTGAGCTTCATAGGTCATTAACCCTGTATATAGACAGATAAGTTGGCTGGTATGACCAATACGCTAAAGCCTCAGATTAATGTTCAGTAGGATTATGTTGGAATTATCAAAGTTGTAGAAATCTCTAGTTTTTTTAGAATGGTATTATTTGAATCATTTGCTAATGTGCAGTTTACACAAAGCCAATATGAATCTCAAGATAAAAGCGGGGCTTGTAACAGAAAAAGTGAAGCAACACTGAGCTGCTTAGTGAAAGCTTTGCACTTGTACCCACATAGCCTTCTATTAAGGTCTCCCTCTTCTTTGCTCTTGTTATTGGAATAGATGTTGAGATTAATATATGATTTGTGTGAATGTTAGTTTTGTCAGTTCAATCCAGTTCTGTACAATTACTATTGCTTATTATATGTCACACAACACCTTTCCTCTCATACACATCTATACCACTAGCTAAGGTTTCACTCATAGATTCGTCATGTTCTGGAACGCAGTGTTCTGCCTTCCAGAATGATCCGGAATTTTAGGTAGTTCCAGATCCGGGTGCATTTTGAATCTTTAGCATACTTAATAATCTGCTCTTTCCAATTCTTCTTCCGTCATAAGTTGTTTATGATTGATTCATGTGTATTTGTTGTCCATACTTGTTAAAAAAAGCAAACATTAATGGGTGCAAATTTAAGTGATGAATTGGATTCCTATTGGATCTTGTGTAACTTTTTGGGTGATTTCTAAAAAAGGGACAGATGTGAAATTTGTGTTTTTAGCATGAATTATGGTTATCTACACCTTAGAATCATGTTGAGAATTTATTTTCTTGAAGAATGAGAAGTTTCCTACCATTTTCAAGTTACATTTTTGAGAATTCATCATCCTGAAATCTGTTTTCTCTTTTATAGAGTTGGCTTTTTAGATCGGTTCTATGATCATCTTTACATAGAGAATTGTGCACCAATAATGTTAGCCTTTGCCAAGTGTTGAATCTCTATTTTGATGTGATGATCTTGTTAGGGTTCCGGATCTTTTTCTTGAGAAAAGGGAGAGAAAAAGTATTAAGTGATTCATTCCTAGTCATACGTTTGATTTCTTATTTAGAATTTGGATACCAATGAGCATTTTTAATCCTATAAGACAGGTACACATCATGGGAGAGAAATTTGGTGGAACGCACTTTAACTCCCGCATTGTACAGACGACAATTGTTGCTCCTTGGGTACCACCTACGGAGGAGGAGCTCAAGGATGAGATCTATCGTGACCTGCACAAGCAAGCAGATGTAGAGGCACAGTCTGTGCGACGCCACAGGAGAGCAGCTCGACAACAGGAGAGGGGAGGAGGGAGATGAGTTGTCGGGGGGTGGAGAGGCATTTGGGCTTGGTTATGAGGAGGAGTGGATGGAGGAGTGGGATACAAAGGCAAAGGATGAGGGTGAACATGGGGGGGGGACACTTATTCGTACACCCCGATGCTGAGACACAGGAGGAGCCAGGCATTCCTGCACCTAGGCGTAGAGGGCGACCTAGACGTTGTAGGGGGGGAGTGGGTGGTTGGGGGTATTGTTTGTAGAGCGGATTGGGGTATCGCAGGCAGTTGAGGGCTAGGTCGACCATGAGTTTATAGGGCCTTCCCAGCGTACGAGATCACAATTGAGAGGGTGACCTAGAGGGAGCACCAGAGGAGTAGTTGGAACCATCCAGGAGGTGCAGGAGGGAGGGAGAGAGGGAGAGGGAGAGGCAGAGGCAGAGGGGAGGCTCACCACGATGCATGACACCCTCATCGTCATCTACAAACTCCCTATTTGGCAGTTCCACAGACTCCGATGACTCGGACTTTGAGTTAGAGGACGAGTGTTAGTTGTTAGTGTTTATGAGACATTGCTTATCAAACATCACTGTACTTTTTACGGCCTTGAGCCCAACCTTATATATTGTCACCTCTTTACATTATGTCTTGTCGGTTTGTGTTTCGATATGGTTTTTTTCAGCATGAATGACTTCGGTATGGTAATTATCACATTCTACATGGAGAGAGAGAGAGAGAGAGAGAGAGAGAGAGAGAGAGAGAGAGAGAGAGAGAGAGAGAGAGAGAGAGAGAGAGAGAGAGAGAAGAAGAAGAAGAAGAAGAAGAAGAAGCTTTATTAACGTCTTTTCCATGCCAAAAGGCGTATAAGGCGAGCAAGTACATAAGATAAAGTGGAACCAAGACGGAGCAATGCCGTCAACAAACAACATAACTAAACCAAAACTAACTAAGAAGAGGATAATGTCCAGGATTATATGGTACGTAGACCATCTATAGATTCAATTGGCATCTCTTCAATGCTCTAACTCTGTCACTAACTCTGAACAGTCTCAGATATCTCATTAATAGCAGCAGGTTTATTATCTACAAAAGGAATGATACCATCTCTGTAGATCAACCGCTTTTCATTCATTAGAGCCTCCTGTTTTGCTTTTTTCCGTTCTTGAACCTGAATAAGAGTAAGGTCTTCATCTAGGTATATCGTGGTCCCCCGCAGTGTAGATCTCTTCCCTAGCACCTCATGACGACCAGTGGCAGATGCAAAGCGTATAACAAGAGTACCTGGATCTTTCTTAGGCCGCCATGCAGTATCCATATCTTTGTGGTGGTGTTACAATCCTACTTACTGCAAACCTCCAGGTGCCGGTTAACCACAAGAGACCGAACGATTCATGTTCCACCCCGCCATAGGTCCTAATTCGGGTCCACCCTCTGTGCCCTGGCCTGTGACCGTATCAAGCTGGATCCGACCTCCATCCCAGACGGCGTCCCATACCACCGCCTAGGCTCTCAGCCATCTCCTGCCTCATGCTAGCAAACATCCTGACCGTGCACACACTCTCCATCCACCTCCTCCTAGGTAGATAGAATGGATGGCAAATGAGTCCTCCTCTCCTTGTATACCTCCAAGGAGAGAGAATCCAAGCCATGTGCACTCCTGGATCATGACACGTGGCAATCATGTAGGTTCACGAGTCACCGGTCAAGTCTACAGGCCCAGTCATCGTCCAGTCTCAAGTCTGGGTTTGGGACCCAAGGGAGTTGGGTCCCTAACATTCCATCTTCCTTAAAAAATTCCTTATCTAAGGAAGGAATCCAGGGAATCTCAGTTTAAGATCATGTTCCTTCTCCCAAGTATCATCGTCCTCGGAACTTCCTTTCCAACGAACCAAGTACTCAGATGGCCTGTGGTTCAGTAGGTACAAGGGATGATAGGTCCTCCAGCTGAACTAAGTCCTCCTGAGGTATCAAGTCATTCTTTCCACCAAGTCGTTCCTTTAAACGACTAATGTGAAAAATTGGATGTACCTTAACACCTTGAGGAAGTTCCAGCTGGTACGCATTCCGATGGAGTTTCTTTACTATACGAAATGGCTCTGCGTAACGAGGTGACAACTTAGGACATTTTCCAGTCCTTAGAACCTTAGAATCTTTTGGAATTCTAAGATATACCCAAGCCCCCTCCTCATAGATCCTAGGTTGTTGCTTTTGATTAGCATAAAACTGGGCTCTATCCTGAGCCGTTTTTACGTTTTCGTGAGCAACAAGCAACATTTCTTGCATATCATGCAGGAAATCTATTGCTGCTTTAACCTTGAGGTTTTTGAGGCCCACCGAAATGGGAGCCCTAGGCTGGAAACCATACATCAGAGAAAATGGACTAAAACCCGTCGCTGAGTGCGTTGCGCTATTATACGCAAACTCAATCATTGGAAGGTACCTTTTCCAATCCGACTGTCTCCTGGAAACATATGCCCGAAGCATATCTTCCATAGATTGGTTTGTCCTCTCTGTATCCGATTCAGGATGATCTGATGACCCCAAACTTAAAGTGGTCTCTAATTTCTCAAAGACCGCTTGCCAGAATTTGCCAGTGAACTTTGGATCTCGATCACTAACAATGTCATTCTGCAAACCAAACAACCTGAACAACTTTTCCACGAAAAGTTGTGCAAGTTCAGAAGCTTTGACATTTTGCTTGGTTGGTAAGAACTGCGCCATTTCAGTTAACCTGTCAACTAATACCCAAATGGCATCATTTTGCTTCCCCGTCCGAGGTAGCCCAACCACAAAGTCCATGGAAATGCTTTCCCACTTTCTTTCGGGAATTTCCAAGGGCATTAACAAACCAGTTGCCTTAAGTCTTTCAGCTTTGTTAACTTGGCATTGCGCACACTTGCGAACATATGCCTCCACTTGACTTTCTAAATTTGGCCAGTAAAAGTTCCTTTTTACTAAGTCAAGTGTCCTTTGAGCGCCAGGGTGCCCTGCACACGGGCTGTCATGACATTCATGCAGGATTTGGGCCCTTATATCATCATTTTCTGGCACACAAACTTTTCCATTCCGGAAAAGTAACCCATTCCTAATGGAATAGTCTCTTTGTATCTTGTCCTGGGGAGAAATCTTGGAATCCTGCATTCCAAGCTCATCACTAGATCTAGAAGAACCTGCCAGGACGTCTAGCCAAATACGATCGAAGTACCTATCGGTCTTACACAAATATCTTAAGGATAGATACAACTCAGATTGGATCTCAGAAAAGCTTAACTGATTAACCTCTCCAATCCGGCCTAAGGCATCCGCGACACTATTAGAAGTACCCTTCCGGTACTCAATGTCATAATGAAATTCTTGGAGCATCTCTGACCATCTGGCCTTACGACTCCTAAGGTCGACCGCATCGTTAATATACTTTAACGCTTGATGGTCATTAACTATAATAAACTAGGAGCCATACAAATAATGTCTCCAAACTTTCAGGGCATTAATAACAGCGAAAAGTTCCTTGTCATAGGTGGAATACCGCCTTTGAGCAGGGTCCAACTTCTTGCTTTCAAAAGCTACCGGTCTACCATCCTGATATAGGACTGCGCCTATAGCATAGTCACTGGCATCCGTTTCAAGTACATACGGCTTGTTAGGATCCACTATGTGTAAATTAGGCGCTGTAGTTACACAATATTTGAGGTTCTCAAAACTTTGACTCAACTCTTCAGTCCAGGTAACTGGAGGACTGAACTTACTGTGCCGGCTAACTCTTTTAGCCCCCCTGAGGACATTCTTCAAGGCCAATGCAATTAATGCATAGTTCAAGATGAATCTATGAGAAAACCCCGTAAAGCCCAAAAATGACTTAACCTCCCGGATGGTTTTAGGGATAGGCCATTCACGTACTTGTCGGACTTTATTTGGGTCAATTTCCAACCCATGGTCCGAAATAATGTGACCAAGGTATTACAATCGTTTCTGGAAGAACACACATTTGGACTCCTTGGCAAAAAGCTTCTCCTGTCTAAGTAACTCTAAGATAGTCCTGAGATGCTCCTCATGCTCCTCCAAGGTCTTACTATAGATGAGAATATCATCTAAGTAGACTATTACGAACTTTCCCAGATATGGACGAAGAAGATCGTTCATCATCTGTTGGAAAATCGCTGGAGCATTGTCAAGCCAAATGGTAAAACCAGAAACTCATAATGGCCTTACCTAGTTCAGAACCCGGTTTTTTCAACATCCTCAGTTTTTATGCGAATCTGATGATACCCTGATCTCAAATTGATTTTGGTGAAGTACTTTGCACCATGCAATCGATCAACCAGTTCATCCATTCGCGGCAAGGGATAACGGTTTTTAATCGTTAACTTATTCAACTTTTTAAAGTTCACACAAAGACGAGTACCTCTGTCTTTTTTATCAACAAGGAGCACAGGTGCCCCCCAGGGAGATTTACTAGGCCTAACATGGCCCATCTTAAGGTAATTTTGCAGTTGCCTATAAACCTCATCCTCTTCAGTAGTACTCATCCTATATGGATACAGTGATATAGGAGAACTACCAGGAATCAGTTTAATACCATGGTCAACACCACTGTTGGCTATTGATTTTTTTTCCGGTTCTCAACCCAGTTATCAACCCGGTTCTAAATACCCTAACCGGCGGGCACACTATATCTCAAGAACCGGCTTCTATGTAGAACCGGCGAGTATGCTCTTTTGTAGGAACCGGCCACGGTTGAGAACCGTCGAGTCCCTTTGAGCCTTGGATTGAGGTTGAGAACTGGACCGTCATTTGGAGGGGGGTATAACCCGAGTATCAATTCACCTTACAGAACCTAACATTCATTAAGGGCTTTTCGCAAGTGAGGACATCATGATAGATGAGAATGTAGACCTCATTGAGGAGTATGGATTTTTTCATGAGTAGGATGAGTTGAGAATGTTAAGATAGACATTGTAACAAGACTTTTTTCAAGGCTATCATTTTTGTTGATGGGTAGTTAGTTGATAAGTGGAATGTTAAAAACTTAAGACATTGTGCAACAAGACTTTTTTTTAGCGGCTTTTATATAAGTCATATTTTTAGAGTGTTTATTTATTTGAGTTGTTTAGCTGTGAAGTGTGATTTATTTTGCGCAATTGAAATATCATAGGCATTGAAGAGCGTGAGATTTTTATGAGTAATTGATAAGTGGAGGAATGCTCAAATTTTGTGCACTTACACTTTTTTTACGTGGCTTCCACGTGTCTTTTGATAAATAATGTGAGAGAATTTTAACATAGTATGCAACAATAATTTTCAAAATGATTTTTTATTAATTTTTATAAAACTAGTATATATTGAGAACCTGATATAGGAACCGATGGTTCTTAATAGAGCAATAATCGGCAGATTGAGAACCACCAGATTTATCTTATAAGATATTATTGAGGACCTCTAGGTGTAAATATTTTAAATATAATCCAATACCCTGAACTGATGGTTCTTGGTTTCAAAGAAAACGGCAATACCCTGAACTGGTGGGTATCCTAAATATGTGAGAACCGCCCAACACTGGTCAACACCCCTAGAGGGGGGAAGACCCTCAGGAAGCTGCTCAAGAAATACATCGTTAAATTCTTGTCTAAGTTTCCTAAAAATTTCACCTTTCGGCGAGTTTCCTTGTTTTAGGTTATTAGACATTAATTCCATTTGGAGATCGTAAAATTGCAAACTACGTTCTTCATGGTAAGTAAAATCTTTTAACCAGCATAAATAAGAATTGCAATCAACAATATCCATATATTTAACAGTTTCCAAAGCAGAAAGCATATACGGAGTAGAAATATCAAACATTTTCATTCAATTCTATGAGTGAGCCGTTATGTAAGAACGACAAACTGTGCGTTACATAGTTTTTCTTCATAGACTCGTTCCTCTCATAGAACCATTCCTTACCAAGTATAACATCTACCCTCTCTAGATTCATAATATTGAAAGTCTAATTTATCCTTATAGGCTTGAATCTCTATTGCTAGACGTGGGACTATCCAGTCCCAAACTTGGCTTTCTGCTCCAGTTGCCAGCTTCACTGTATATCGGTGGTCACTTTGCCTTGTTTCCACCTTTAGCTTCTGCAACAAATTAGCGTTAATAAAATTATGTGTGGAACCATCGTCAAATAAAACAGTTACGGCTTGGCCACCCACAACCCTCTTCATCCGAATGAGGTCATGAGGGCCAAAAACAGCCGTATTAAAACAACAATGCTCACACACAGAATTACCAGCAAAGGAAAGATCTACACTAGATATGCTAGAGTTACCTAGCGTCTTAAAAGATGCCCCTTCAGCTTTCCGTTTCTTTGGACATTCCTTCGCGACATGACTTGGTTCCATGCAATTGAAGCACAGATTGTCGCTTCTGGCTTTCATGAAGATTTCCTGGTCCAAGGTAGATCTTTTCTTCAATTTCCCTGAACCTGAAGCCCCTTCCTTTGCCTTGTCTTTCGATTTCTTTTGAAAGAAAGGCTTCTTACCCTTTACGTCGGGCAAGACACCACTCTCAAGCTTAGCCATTGTACGAGTATCAACATAGATTCTGGCGAAGCGAACAACATCCTCGAGGGTAAGAGGCCGGTTCCTCCTGACCTTTAGTTGGTAGTCTCTTGGTAACCCCAGTATGAAATGCAACTTTACTAACAAAGGATCTATTCTAGTTGCAAAACGAGAATAGACCTCTTGAAACTCTTGTAAATACTGATCCAGGGGCCGGTTCCCCATATGGATTGTTGCATACTGACGGTAAAATTCAAAATCATCAAGAATAGGAAGGAAGGCTGCCTTAAAGGCCTTACAAAAATCCTCCCAATTCCTAGGAACTTCAGGCTTACCCCTTATATCTTGCCACCAGGTAAATGCTTTACTCGCAGGTACATGATGACGAGATTGATCTTGTTGTCGTCAAATGAATCGTGCATGGAAAAGTGCGAATTCCATCGATCCAGCCATTGCAAGACCGCCTCTGAGGTTCTATCCTTCTTTTCCCAGCAAAAACTTCAGGAGTAAACAAGGGTTGATGCACCAATTGCCTTAGCTGCGTCAATTCCTTTGAGATCCTTCCCTTCTCCCCTTCTATCTCTAGTGTTCCTTCAACCTGTCCATCGCTGGCAGACAACAATAGGAAGAGGAAAACTTATCTAGATTTTCAGGGAGGGCCCTGATTTTCTCAGATAAGGATCTAACAGACATCGCAATAGGAGGGCGCTACCAGTTGCCACCTCCCCTGGCCCATTAGATGCCACATGGCAGGTTTTCTAGATGTTTTATGATAACTCCCGCTGGTCAAACAACGATGGAAGGAAATCATGTTTTTGTTTATAGCTGAGGAGGGCCCCATCGCGACCAGGAATTCAAAATTTCTGAGCGGATTTCCAATAGGAAGGACCGCCACTTGTCCCACCTTGGACAGTCCCACGTGGCAGGTCCTCCTTAGGGCCCCAACCATTTTTTTTAAAACTTGTACTTGAATTTTTTTAAAAAAATAGCGGAAGGAAGAATAGAAAAAGACGCATAAAAAATGCGTTTTAAACCTGTTTTGAAATCCGTCAGAAGCGCCAAAACTTACAAGAGAAACTCTACGGATCAACGCACCTGCTTTTAGCATGCAGTGGCTCTAATACTTACAATCCTACTTACTGCAAACCTCCTGGTGCCGGTTAACCACAAGAGACCGAACGATTCACGTTCCACCCCGCCATAGGACCTAATCCAGGTCCACCCTCCGTGCCCTGGCCTGTGACCGTATCAAGTTGTATCCAACCTCCATCCCAGACGGCGTCCCATACCACCGCCTAGGCTCTCAGCCATCTCCTGCCTCATGCTAGCAAACATCCTGACCGTGCACACGCTCTCCATCCACCTCCTCCTAGGTAGATAGAATGGATGGCAAATGAGTCCTCCTCCCCTTGTATACCTCCAAGGAGAGAGACTCCAAGCCATGTGCACTCCTGGATCATGACACGTGGCAACCATGCAGGTTCACGAGTCACCGGTCAAGTCTACAGGCCCAGTCATCGTCCAATCTCAAGTATGGGTTTGGGACCCAAGGGAGTTGGGTCTCTAACAGGCGGTGTTGAAGACTCTCTTCAAGAAACTTTTTAGCTTCACCAACAGCATCATGGGAGTTCGTAATACCTCTGACTCGGACATTAAGAGCCTTTTGCTCTCGCAAACGGCTCTCGGTGAACGTAGCTGAGATAAAAGAAGGTGGAGGTGGTAGAACAACAGTATTAGGACCTTTAAGCACATCTGCCCAGGATCGGACACGGTATGATGCTGTTCCACTCGACTTTCAAGTTGTTGGATCTTAGCTGAAGTAGTCGAATGAGAGGAAGCTTCGATTTTGTTAGCTGCAACGTCTTTCTTGAGATCATCGATAGAAGAATCTAGTTTCTGAAGATGAGATTGAACGGCTTGGATCATAGCTTCAAGAGAAAGAAGTTTCCCGATGGTCGTTGAGATATTCATAGGAACGTAACTGATCTGCACGAAAGATGGAGATCATAAAGGCTGGAGGCAGAAGTGATTCCTCTTCTGGAAGTATTTGGGGTCAAAGGATCGGCTATGTTGGATTCACTATTAGCAAGAATAGGATTTGAAGGAGATATAGGGATTGCAATTGGAATAGAAGGTGAAGGTGAAGGTGGGTTTGAAATGGATGAAGAAGACGATCTGCAACTAAGCTTTGCTGGGAACAGCGATGGACAATGCGCTGGAGGAAGGGCCAATGGGCAGCGACGATGGAGGAAGAAGAAGAGAAGAAGAAGCCCATGAGATAGTCCTGAGGTGAGATAGTGTGGCAAAACTGGAAATCCCACTGTGTCTAGCTCCAGAAAGTGTGTCCTGTAATAGTTGGGTTTGACCCTGAGCTGTCCCTGCCATGACCGGCTCAAATATGCTCTATAGAGAGAGCGTTTGATATACTCATGGGTGCCCGATGGAAGGTCTGTGATAGAAATGCCAAGTATATCTAGTATCTGGGAGGCCTGAGAGAACCATGATAGTCGATGTCCCTGGTCATAAAGCTGTCGCGAGGAGGCAAGTGCCGTCTGTGTGTACCTTTGCTCATCTGTGGGTAACATCATGATACGCTGAATATATAGAATAAGCTGGAAGATGGCAGATAGCTGTATGGGTGGAACCGCGAACTCTGTCAGGATAATCTGATGCGGGACAAATGGCTTAGCCCGTATCATCCGAGATAGCATGAGAACCTGCAGTCGTGAAATACTGGCCCAATTAGATAATGTAAGGCCCGTACACCATACCTCTATTGTTGTGGGAGTAACGAGAGTATCAAAAAGTTGACATTTACTCTGGGCATCCCGAGTAAACCGTCTGAAATAGAAAGGCTCTAATTGGACAAGGGATGCGTGACCCTTCCCAATTCTGGCGGGAAGCTGCCTGTCGCATGCCAAAGATAGGGCCTGTAAAAAGCATGCCAAGGTAAGTGTAAGAAGATACAACCTCCAAGGGCTGCCTATCAAAGATGAGTTCCTGGCGTTGCATAAAAGGCTGGTGCCAGTTCATCCAAGAATACGACAGCTTCCGTTGAGGATGATGAGTCCAAGTATACGTCAGATGACGTTGAGGACTTAGAGCTTGTTTTACCCAAGGAAACTGCAGTGGTTGAGGGTCAGTTGACTCAAGGATTCAAATGGAAACAGTATTCCATGTAGGATGAGTACTTGCTCTATAGAGATAGAGTATGTGTCCCCAATTCAGAGGATTATAGGTAGCAGGTCCTATATGAGTGTCACAACAGTCCTAGTGTGGGGCACCTAGGCATTCAAAAGACCTATGAGCTTCTTCGTAGGCAATTTGTTAGGCCCAGTATGAAAAAGGACATCCAACAATATGTAACCAGTTGCCAGAAATGTCAGGTTAATAAAGCAGAGCGTTTGAAGGCAGAAGGGTTGTTACAGCCCTTAGATATACCAGCTGGTAAGTGGGAAAGTATCTCCATGGATTTTATAGTAAACCTGCCTAAGACCCAAAAGGGTAATGACGCTATATGGGTCAAAGTTGACCGTCTGACCAAAATCACTCACTTTATTCCGACTAAAACAATTGTTAGAGCTCCAGAGTTAGTGAGGTTGTTTATAGATGGGCTATTTAAATTGTACGGTCTACTTTCCGGCATAGTCAGCAACCGGGACAGTAAGTTTAATGGAAATTTTTGGAGGGCAGTATTCCATCATCTCCATACTAAACTAAAGATGAGTACCATCCACAGAAGGACGGTCAAACAGAAAGAGTAAATCAGGTGCTGGAGGATATGCTTCGTGCATACGTCAGCAGAAAGCAGATTAATTGGGAGGAGTATCTCTCTATATTAGAGTTTGCTTATAATAGTACCAAACATTCAGCTCCGGGATACAGCCCATTTATGCTGATGTATGGTTTTCAGCCACGCTCACCCACAGCTGTAGGGTTTAAACAAGAAAAAGCTGAAGGAGCCAAAAAAATTTTGGAAGACCTAAACCAAATGATAGAACATGCTAAGCGTAGCATTAGGCAATCCCAGGATCGAGCCAGGCATTATGCAGATCCACACAGATGGGATGTGTAGTTCTCCGCTGGTGAGAAAGTTTTTCTACGAGTCCCAGTTGACTCTAAAACCCTCAAATCAGGAGTGTGTGCTAAGTTGTCTCCTAGGTATTGTGGTCCTTTTACCATTAGTAGGAGACTAGGTGAGGTCACCTATGAACTAGAACTCCCACACAGAAGTAAGGTTTTTTCCAGTCTTTCATGTAAGCCAGTTACGAAAAGCCTTAACCAGATCTGAAAAACTGGTAGGGGACAATGTTCTAGTTTTCCCATTTGACTTTCAGCAACCTCCACATGAACCAGAGGAGACCCTTGGTAGTAGAGAGACGCAGACTCATCATACACTATACCAAGAATATCTAATCAAGTGGAATGATCAGCTTGTTGAGAATGCCACTTGGGAAAAAGGCAGCGTCCTTCGCAAGATTTTTCCAGACTTTGTCTTAGAGGACCAAGACAGTTCTTAAGGGGGAGGGAGTGTTACGAGCCTGTAACCAGTGCCAAACCCTAGGGAACTCAGGAGGTCAGATACCACAGTTAGGGGCATGTCCAGCATACACGTCCAACAGGGCAAGAGAATGTGAGTAGTGTGCCCCGGCATGGTCCATAGCCATGGCGGGCCTAACACAGCATCGCGACCCTGTCAGCAGGATAGGGCCCCAAGTTGGGTCCCGACGTTCAGTCGGCCACGTCAGTGCCACGTGGCCGACACTTGGCAATATGCATGCTACCAGTCCTCACACTGGGCTAGGAGGGGCTTACACCATATCTCGCTGATCGAGTCTCTGTCCTATAAACTGAATCCCATCTGTAACCTGCAAATGTGGGTAGTCCTTGCTCTGGGCTCTCGTGTGTCTCCGTAAAAAATAGTATATCTCTATCTGTGATGGATTTTGGGTGTCTTTCAATTTGGTTCTTTTTCGCAAGGTTTCCTTACAATATGTATGTGACGTGAAGCAGAGGATCAAGGTAGCGGTGTCTGTTTTAGTACTCCTCCATGCTGTATCCAAACCATCTGCATTGTGTCCTAGGGTAGTGCATAAAAATCTTTTTGCTTCTTCAGTGGCGTTTTGGGTATCAACGATGCCTCGTACCCTAATATTGAGAGCCTTGGAATCTCGAAGTTTCTCAGTAGCGGAAATGAATGATGAAAAGGGGGCTGAATGTTAGAAGGATATTGACACTTTGATTTCCTACAGCTCCCACATCAAAATAGCTTTCTAGCAACGGTAATCCCAACATGGCCTAGAAATGAAGTAGAATAGAGATGCTGGAATAACACGAGACACTGGATATGCAGCAGTCCTGCCCACCCCAGCAACCCTCGAGTTGCATGGACCATTGCTGTTGATCATTTTCTTCTGCACTCATGATATCGTCACCTCATGTTCATATATAAATCATATTGTAATTCCTTATTCTGTTGAGGAGAATTACAATAAAGATGCTTGAATGTGTTGCTTGTATTATGTACCATTATTGGTGCACAATGCATCCTTGTGTATATTGTTTTGGTGATGATATAACAGATCCTTTATCAACTTGTGCTTATGCAAGTTATATTTCCATTCCTCCAGGCCTTTTGAGCCTTTTGATCCTTGTATGATGTTCTCTTTTGCAGTAGCAAATCCAAGAAAGGTTGTTTAATATGAAGAGAATGCATAGAACATAACTGAATGACACTGTTAAACTGCTACATGATTCTAACCATTTGGGTGTCATGCTTTGAATTTTTTATTAGGTCACAGTTGGCGAAGTCGCTTCTTTCATTTTCCAAAGGATTCAAGGCTTCTCTGGCAGCACGATGTAGCTTATCTTGTGTGCTCAGAAAAGCTGAAGATACTCAAGATGATGTACTATACAGCACACTAGCTGATGCAGCACTTGCATGTAGTCCTTGCTCTGGTATGCAACCGATACTAACAATTTCAACATGTTCGTCCGATGGCGAGTATCATATATCGGTCCTGCAGATGTTGCGAAGGTGCTTTCACAAGTGCCTTGGACTTTTCGTATGTCAACCTGCAGTGTACACTTAGTTCTATCCAGTACCATTTTTTCTGTCTTTCTGCTCAGACTCTGTGAATGACATTGTAAAGTTGTGCAGATGGTTACACAGGGAGCCGTGGAATTTAATGGCCAAGTACTCCGTGATACTGACATTAATGCAACAAGCAAGGGAACAAAGGTTTCCCTCACAATTATGTGAATCTATTGTCAGAATGTCCGATACTGCTATAGCTATGCTGCCTTTAAACAAACAGGGCAACCCTTTTTTATCATATATGCATGTACAGCTACTATTATGTGCTTCAGAGTGTTCACTTCACTCTGAAGATCATGCAAAAGCTATTGAACTTGCAGTGACTGCTTCAAGGTTGAAAGTTAATCCAAGTAACATCTCATATGCATTCTTGCAACTGGCTCGTTGCTACGGACTGAGACAAGATCATTCGGCTCAGGAGTTTGAACTCAAAAACTGGCAGATGCACTCTAGCAGAGATGATGTTCTTGGGCAGCTTTTGATGGCAGACTTACAGCTTAAGAATGTATCGAAATCACAAAAATGTGCCATTACAGCTATTAGGAAGCATGCCATTCTGGAGAAAAATCATGAAGAAAACTTTGTTTGGCTTGCACTTTTACAGTTGGTGCTTGCACATGCTTTTATTCAAGCGGGAGATTTATCAGCTGCGGAAATTGCGGCAACAGAAGCTTCCAAACTCTGGCCTGAGAATTTAGCTCTCCACCTTTTCCATGGTAATTTTTTGAATATGTTCAGCAAATGTACACTCTTCCTTAGCTGTTCCTTTGGTTTCAGAAAACATTACCTGTTCAAAGGCACAGTTCTCTTGTGGCCACTGGCTCTTGATAGATTGCTACACTGTTGACCAAAGAGAGTTTTGATTAGCTTAGCTGGTGTAAGGTTATGAGATTCAAGCTAATACATTCTATTGCTCTCCATTGCATAGGCTCTATCTGTATGGAGCTTGCAAAGCTGGGGTTTGCTGTTGAGTATGTGTCCTCAGCGATTAGCAGCCTCCAAAAGGTTTCTCATGGGAAACATGGGGTCATGCCCATTGCTAATGCATTGCTTGCAAAGGCCCATGCTAGCAAGGCCCCCTCGACTAGCACCGGCTTAGCAAGATGGGAAAGTTATGTTCGAAAAGAATGGGCAGTTTGGCCCCCAGGTAATTTGGGAGACATCCCTTTGAATGTGATCTGTGTATTTCTATAGCCTGTGCGAGGATCAACGTGATAATTGCTGCTATAGTATTCAATGTCCTAACAAGGCTTCTGTTCTCTTATGCAGATTTAAGACCCGCAGAGATCTATTTTCAGATGGGTTTGCTTGCTAGACAGGCAAATGGCTCTTCACAGAGTAATGCTGAGTGCCCAGAAATTTGCGAAACAGTAAGATCTTGGATGCAAAAAGCTGTGCACATGAATCCTGCATGCGATAGGTATTGGGTGATAGTTGGTCAAATGAAAGAACAATCGACTGCCAACCATACTGCACTTGAAACTCCTACATAACTTCTCATAAAGCAAGGCGCATTCTTTCCCATGTCCAAGCTTGTTTAATCAAGAGCACAATATGCAATGCTGCTGTACTGGCACATAAGAAGCTAGTAGCCTTTGCTACCTTCTGAAATGCTACTCATGATGAGTATTTGAGTTCAAAAGCAATGGAATGGGCTTAAGGAATTTTATCTTCAGCGACACCATTTTAGAAGAGGGTCCCAAGAGGGTTGGCTCAGTTGGTTAGCTTGACATCCAAAGTTTCTTCGGTCCCAGGCTCGAGTCGAGCCTCCCCTTGGAAATCAAGAAGCATTTTAGAAGAGGGTAGCTGTGAATAAAATCCGTTCACTAAGTTTCAGAGCAAAGAGTCCTGATTCATTATCTCTATGATTATGTTAAAGTAATCTAAATTTGACAATGGAGGCTTTACTTGCTGGGATCTGAGCTCTCTTACTGTCATCAAGCGATATTTCACTAGCCATTTAGGATGAATGTTCTTTGGAACATACCTCGCAATTAGAGGAGTAGGTCCACACTGGATATACATCCAAGAAATTTTTCTTGGACAAGCTGTTTCTGAGTAGACACCTTAGTTCCGCTGGTTGCAACATAAGAGCAGTAGTTATTATCATTCAGAATTTTAATTCTCTTGGACAACATCCTTGATTTGTTAGGGATTGTACATTGATTGTCAATTTTTATTCCATATTGAAGAGTGCAGTTGCACTATGCAAAAGTGATTGTCATGGAAAATTCTGCTGGATATCTTATTTAGCTGTCAATAGCCGTGCATTTTATGTTGAGAAGATGTAGGACATGAGTGTCAACACCCTGATTGTTCTGGTAGTATACTGTAACTAATCATCCCTCAACCAAGGTTCAACAAGCTGTTCCCAACTAACTGGTCTTCACAAGGTTGCCTTTTCCAGGTTTTGTAGCAAAGTACTTGCATAATTGCTTAGTATAATATTCAGCACAAAATCTTTAGCAATGTGTTTGAAGTTACTGCATAATGATAAGGAACATGTCGTGATTCATGCAACAATTTACCACTAGCAAAGTTCTCAGAGAAGGTCATATATTCTTGATGGTCAATTGCAAGCTGGATTTGAATCAAGTCTCTTAATAAATTTTTTACATAATACTGGTTACATGGTGATTCTTCTGATACGTGATGAGCAGCTGCTTATCACATTAATGATTAATGTATAACACTCTAGCTCCAAATGGAATCTTGTTAATCCTTGTTTGCTCTAAAGTTTTTGAAAGTTTTTATGCGAGCTTTGCATGAGTATTATTTTTGGAATTACGAACAATCTTTCAGATACCCTAAGTTCAAATCACTTCATGATGAAATTAAGGTTGTAGAGATAGTCTGCAACTGTTTTGATTTTGTGATCTCCATTCAGGACGTTGGAATGCATGGCTGTTTGTTACCTATTCGGTGGAATGCTCGATTTCCAGCAGTTAATTTATATGTAGAAGTTGTGGATAAAGGCTACTGGAGATTCTGGCCCTTGTAATATAACTTACATAAACAATGCATGTACTTTTTAGGAGTAACGCAAAATGCAAAAAAGAACAAAAGCTTTGATTGATTTGAAGAAACAAATCCTGTGAAAGTATGTTTACAAGCATGCTGGGGTTGTCCACTGCTGAAAATGCTAAAAGGTTTCAGGTAAATACAAAATCTAAATTGGCAAACTATTAGAAAATGCATGTAATAAAGTTACAATATGCGTGATGTCCTTGGCAAACATTACCCTATGCCAAAAAAGATCTATCCATTCAAAGTTTTATGGTACCTTTCGAATTGCTTTTTCGAACCGGGTTTGAATCGGGAAAGAATCAGCTTCTCTAAGTTCAAACCGACAAATCGGTTTTATACCCTTTGATGATGTAAAAAAACAAGTGCTTTCTTAGTGTTAATGGGTAACACGTAGATTATAATTCGTGATTAATCGATACTTAAATTCAAATCTTGATGGGGAACTTTGAACTTAATTCTTGAGTCTTGTTACCTAACAATACCTGTTTAGGGTTCTTGATCCATCTGTTGCTTGCAATTTGAGCTATGATCTATTTGATATCATCAGTGACAATAGCTAGTAGCCATACATGACTAGAAAGATTGATCATTGTTACTTGTCACTCAAAACATTAATGTTACACCATACATATTACAATGTACAATGTATATGGCTAGTTAGTAGTAAGTTAAAACCTCTCAAAAAAGCCCTCAAGTCTCTCTCTCTCTCTCTCTCTCTCTCTCTCTCTCTCTCTCTCTCTCTCTCTCTCTCTCTCTCTCTCTCTCTCTCTCTCTCTCTCTCTCTCTCTCTCAATTACTATCTATCAATTCTAATACTTCAAAGCCAAGATGCTAGTGTCAAAAGGAAAATCCATGAGTCGTAGCTTCTCTAATGAGAAGCTCAATCATATGTTTTAACAATCTAAAAATTGAGCCACCATGTTTCACATTTTGTCATGTACATAATAAGAAACATGCACCATTGTAAGTGCATAATGTGACTACATTGTTTGTCTTTTTTTTTTTTTTTTCAAGTATGAGAGCTTACATTGTCTAATTGAGTAGCTAAAGTCAATCATGATAAATGGTAGGCCTTGGGAGTAGCAAAAAACTAAGTCAAAAAAAGGGTTAACATGTACAGTGCAATCAAAAAAATTATGATCCTTGCGTTGCGCAATTGCTGGAGATCGATGATTCTATGAGGGGTGCCGATGGGGTTGGGCTAGGAACCCCCCCCCCCCCAAAAAAAAAAAAAAAATGACGTGTGTATTGATTGTTAACAGGTTTGAAAGCATTTATTATGATTCCCTAAATCCTAAAACATAGTAATCCCCATATTTGTGTAAAATAATATTTATCCAGGTTAGGTTCTTTAAGGTGCGAGTAACAAACTATGTTTAAAATAACAATCAACACTTTTGTTGTGTAAAATCCTTGGGAGTTAAAAATAACTAACTAAGATAGAGAGTTAACACCGTATATGTAACAATTATCTAGGGTCCCCTTTACAAATTATGGCAAACACAATACAAGAGCACTTGGCATGGTCATAAACTTATAGTGAAAAGTCATGGAAATTTTCAAATTCAATGGCACCTTGCAGTTTGAAAACATTCAAATTTATGTATAATGTCTCTCATGGGGCAACAACAAAGCATCCATGACTTAATTGCATGAATAATAGTATGGTATGAACCTGCGATGAACTAATGGTCCAACAAGAGAACTGGAATACATTCACATATGCACATTGTTGAGTCCCTTAAAATATACATATGCACATTGCGCGTTGAGATACAAACAATTGATTTATTCTCATATTCTATTTGCACATTGCATGTTGAGCTACAAATGATTGAACAATGAATTTATTCTCATATTCTATTTGCTTGGAATATGAAACCAAAGTCTTTAGCCAAATAGTTGTCAAAAGGTTGAAAGAAGTTATTTACAAAACAAGACTACATAAAGGTAATGTCAAAATTAAAAAAAAAAAGACAAAGTATTTGATAAATCATGAAATGTTCCCAATAAGCCATCAATTGTTTGTGCTAAAGCAAGGAGGTTTTAATCCAATCATATAGGAAGACCTTCTAGTGTCATATATGGTATTTGAAAATAATTTGTTTCAGCCACACGAGATTGTGAAGAGAAAGGAAGTACAAGAATAAAAAAGGACAAGAGTGTGAAAAAACTTTGACACATTATTTGGTGATGCTAAAAAGAATTTATCATCTACATATGATAGTACTTTATAAAAGATATGTGCTACCTTAGTTAGAATTGTAGGAGATTGTTGGCAAAAAAGATCATGTAATCATCAAGCTTCTAGTTGTGGTCACATAGCATAATAGAGAAGATATTGAGACAAAGTGCAAAACAGTCTACTTAGTCAAAGCATGGCAACATTCTATGAGTCATCATTAAAAAAAGATCTTTCCAAACAAGTGCTTAGTTACAATGATATATTATAAATTTGAGCGATCTAACTAAATTTATTTTATGGATGATTATATGATCCTTCACTTATATCTTGCATAGTACAATTGAAATTGATATTTGCTATGAGACAATGGGGCCATGGAGAGGGAGCACCACTAGGCCAAAGGGCCACAGCTTTTGTTGTATACATCATGATCTATATAGTCCTTATGCTACAATTGTGATATGGCGATAAAAGCATTTCTATTTTTTTAGGACACAAATATTTGAAAGGCACATTTAAGATCATTTTTGTGAAAAGGAACATAACCATGAAATTATTGGGTTATATCTTTGCAATGGTTAGCTGTGAGCGCAAGAATCATATGATCATGGAGAGTGTCTCATTGTTGTGATTGTAGCGATATCTCTCTCCTATTGCAAGTATTTCCTATCCACCTTCAACCCTAGATCCAAGCACATCAAGCATCAAAGGAAATGAAGAGGATTAACATGTTATCATGCGGAGATTCGTTCCCATGAGAGCAATAACATAGTTCATAATCAAGCAAATGCTTATGATCCACATCTAACACTAAGATTAATACTAAGATCCATTAACACTACTCCAATCAAAGGTAAAGCTTACTTCTCTCTCTCTCTCTCTCTCTCTCTCTCTCTCTCTCTCTCTCTCTCTCTCTCTCTCTCTCTCTCTCTCTCTCTCTCTCTCTCTCTCTCTCTCTCTCTCTCTCTCTCTCTCTCTCTCTCTCTCTCTCTCTCTCTCTCTCTCTCACAAAAAGTATAATAAAGATCAATCCCAACAATTAGTGAATCCAATAAATAGCAAAATCCAAATAAGCATGAGAGATAGAGCAAGATAAGAAGAGCAAGGACATCCAATTTCAATCCGTTCAACCTGCTTTATTGAAATGAATATGTCAAATGAATTACAAAGCCATTATATATAGTGAATTTTAGGGCTTTGGCCTCAAATCCTATTGGCCAATTTCTACCTCCCTTATTATTTGAAATTCGAAATTTGGGAGGAGCCCTTTTTATTCAGTAACTTGACTATTAGACTTTGCAACATTGAATTCCCGCAAAAAGGCCTAAAGTCCTTTTATTAACTTCTAACTAATCAAATAACTATGTGATCATCAGGGGTTGGACCTACACACGTAGGGTGCCAAATCCCTCTCACTTATTGACTAGGGTTAGGGTTGCCTTGGGATCCGCAAACCCTCGAACAATATCCCCCACCAAAATTGGTGGTGGTCCCACGACACCTCGTGAGATTATTTGCCACGAGTTCATTCTAGATTTTTGCAAGTGAGTTCATGCTGAAATTTTCAAAAAAATTTGAAATTTTCAAAACTATCTAGAATCATTCTACTATTGCTTTCATGGCTTCCAGAGATCCCTCACTCTCACTGCATCGCCGTAAGGCCACAAAACCTTACACGAGCGATATCTTTTTAGTGGAAATCAAGAATCATTCAACAACTTTGCAATTAGTCAATGACATTTTTATCCATCTTGGTTTTAATTTGCTACATCTTCCTGAGCAACAATATGAAAGTCTGGTACATGCTGCCTACTCCTCCTACTCGGATGAATTCCAATCATTTCGGATTCCCTCCAAGGATGGAATTTACATTACCATTGACATTACACCAGCCAGGATCCAACTGATCGGTTTTCCAGACATTGGTGAGTCAATCCATGGCAAGGGCACCAACTATGACCACAACTACTTCAAAAAGTTTTTGCTCGATGATGGCAAAACCATCGCTCACACCAATGATGGTCTTGCCACAGATCTGATTAAGGATCCAAAGCTACGAGCTACGACAAAATTTCTATGATCCTAAGTGAGGTTCACATTGTCTGCATGAAGCGACCTATTTGCGTTAACCATGAAGATGGACGACCCCACTCACACTTTTAGGTGGGTAGAGAAGATTGCCGAGAAACTATGCTTGGCCCTCAAACAACGCAAAGCTACCACTAAGTGTGGTTATCTTTTGCAAATGATGGTCCAGCAACAAGACGACAACAACCCTCAAGGAACTCGAGACCTTGTACCCTAGCAACAGAAAGAGGGCCAGCCCTCAAGTATCAACAGACACTGCCTCACCTACACCTCCCACTAAGAAGAAGAAGGGTAAGGCAGTCAGCACAGAAGAAGACATCTCCCCTGATATCTTATCCAGTTATATAGGGAGAGAGTATGCTGAATCCGGCGGGAGCTGATGAGTATCTGTTCCGAGGGCTGTTCCTGTACTTGACTTTTGAGGCGTTTGAAATGCTCGATATAGTCTCGTACATGCTCATCCTTTTCCATCTTGATGTTACTCAATTTGACAAAAGGGCTTTTGATCAAGCGAAAGGGCTTAAAACGCTTAATAAAGGACTCTTTCAAAATTGACCAGTCTGTCTTTTCGTCACGATCAAGGTTGAAAAACCAATCACGTGCTTTAGCGATCATGGTCATTGAAAACAGTTGGACCATAGCATCGGGAGATGTTTTGCCATACACATCACATGCATTCTCAAAGATTTGCAAAAATCTTTGAGGGTCCGAACTACCGTCAAACTTGGGTAGATCTAATTTGGGTTTACGTCTTTCAAGATGAGCTCTGTGCAGCAGGAACTCCATTAGGGTTGGTTCTGACCTGTGAGGGCTCAGCACCAGAAAAATGGAGTCGTGCACGTGACGACTCAACTCTATCAGGTTCTTGTCTCTCGAATGGGTTTGTGGATGGCTCTTGGAATTCGTCCTGCATTCGGTAGAACCTATTGCGTCTGATTTGTTTAGCTACACAAGACCTAACCTCGTATGGATAATCATCTGAAATTTCAGGGTCTTTTGGTTGGCCCATTGAGTACTGGTATGAGTTTTTGATTGTTTTGGATTTTGCAAGTTTTTTGGTGTTTTCGAATTTTTTTTTTTTTTTTTTGGATTTTTGCAATCCCTACGATTTATGGTGGAGGCGGTTTACGGTGGGGTGCGGGTTCTACAATGGACGAGTGGAATGTGATGGGTGTTAAGTAATGCGGGGTTAGGGCAAGGTGATCGTTCCAGGGCAGATTGAGGTGGAAGGCGGTGTCCGTTCCAGGGTGAGTGGTGGTGTTTACGATGTCCGTGTGTTGCGGTGAAGGTCGAGATTGGACCTAGACCCTCTGGTCGAGAGTTGAGCAAAACCTCTTCTGTCGAGACGTGATAAGATCTCGTCGGTCGAGAGTTGAGAAATTGCTTCAGTTGAGATTGAGAATCTCTTCGATTGAGATCTAAGCGTTGGGTTTCGGCTGAGATTGAATAGAGCACTTCGGCTCGGGTTGAGATGTGAAGGATCGCTTTGGATGAGATCAAGATTGAAGGCTCCGTTTGAGATTTGAAGGTTGCATCGGCTGAGATCAGGACTGAAGGCTCTGGTCGAGATTTGAAGGTTGTCTTCGGTCGAGATGTTAAAAAGGCCTTTGGTCGAAATCTGGACTTATGGCTCCGGTCGAGATTTAACTGAAGATTGGCGGTCGAGGTTTCAGAAAAAAGCTTCGGTCAAGATTCAGGCAACTCATCGGTCGAGATTTGAACGATTGGCTTTGGTTGAGATTTGATAGTGGCCGTCGGTTGAGATCTTATTGAGGCCGTCGGTCGAGATTTGACTGATGGCGTTGGTCAAGATCTAACTGATGGCGTCACTCAAGATTTGACCGATAGTGTAGGTCGAGATCTGACACAGGAGGCGTCGGTCGAGATCTGACTGATGGCATTGGTTGAGACTTTATTGAGGGCCATCGGTCGAGATTTCACAGGGCACCGTCGGTTGAGATTTTATAGTGGCTGTCGGTTGAGATTTGAGACAGGGCACCGTCAGTCGAGATTTGACAATGGTCGGCCGAGGAGATGTGACAGTGGTTGTCGGTTGAGATTTTACTGAGGTCGTCGGTTGAGATTTTACTGAGGTCTTCGGTTGAGATCTAATTGAGTGCGTTGGTCGAGATTCAGGCAAATCGTCGATCGAGATCTGAAAGATTGGCTTCGGTTGATATTTTAGAAAAAGGCTTCGGTTGAGATCTAATGCATGGCCGTCGGTCGAGATTGGAATGAGGCCGTCGGTTGAGATCTGATGGAGTATTGTCGGTTGAGATCTGAGTGGAAACCGTCGGTCAAGATTTCAATAGATTACTGTCGGTCGAGATGTAACGGATGACCGTCGGTTGAGATCTGAGAGTGTGTGTGTTGGTTGAGATTCAATAGAATGCGTCGGTTGAGATTGGACACAAGCTCTCTAGTTGAGATTTCAACACAGGGGGGCTCCGGTTGAGATGTGATTGTGAGAGGATGGGCGGAGCGTGGACAAGGTTGCGGGTTTCTGATGTAGAAGGTGCTAGAGTTCAATGGACAACGGTGGAATGTTTACAGATCCCCTGATCCAGAGGATATGTTTACTTCAGTTCTCTTACTTCTTGCTTACAGCTTCTACGGCTTGGTATTATGCCTGTTACCAGGCTTCATGGCATTCATTAGAAGTCTTCTTGATCTGACAATGCCAAACCAGGCAGAAGGGAACAGATTGGCATTGTAGTATAGATTTGTCCTGCCTGTCAAAGGACTACTCAGGGACGAACTCTCTTGAACGCACTTATATTCATACATAGATGCAACATTAAAAGTACAAGATTACAATGCATAATCATTAGTCTCAACACGAGTTAGAGAGAGAGAGAGAGCTAGAGAGATAACAAGAAAAAACAGTTTAGATCCAACCAAGCATGACGCTCATTCACAGATCAGAGTGCAGTCCATATGAACATTCAGAAGATTCTATGGCTATCTACTCCTAAAAACGAACTGAATCAGAGCCTGCATTTTACTAGCACTGAGCTACACTTGCATAAATTGACAAAACAATAAACAAGAATTAATCTACAGCATTTTAGGAGTCCAAGAATCAAGAAACCAACCAGCCTTTTGATTCTTGGACACCCCAAGAACATCAAGAACTGGAATGTCAGAGAATATGCAAGATTTACACCACAGATCCAGCCTATTTAGTTTACCTGATGCTGGTTCCTACATTAATCCACAAACAAGAAAAATGACTAATCCACTCTAGGAAAGCAACAAATCTAATCCACTCTACAATCCACAACCACACACAAAAGGAGGGAAGGGCAAGATCATAAATGCATCACTCAAGAACCAAGAATGATCAAGGAGCTCAATGGATGCACCAAACTTGTGAAGGCTCTTCTCATTTTAGCATGGAGTTGATACAATTAACAAAAAGCTCCTCTTCACAAAGAGGAAGTCCCTTAAATAAGCAAGAGAGCTCCTTAGGTGGCATCCTAGTGGAATTTCCACATTTCACAAATTACAAGTGAAATAATGCTCTCCACTAGAGGTCACAATCAAAAGGTGGCTCACTCTACTTTCTTTAAGAGGGCTCTACTTGCATTTATTACATTTGCTTAGAAATACTAGTTCCTACATGGTCATTCCATCTTTTGGGATTCACCATGAGGCTTACGCAGTTCTTACTTGTCATTACTAACTAGTATTCCTCGGCTCTCATACTCGGCTCTCAGCCTTCATTAGTCTCGTCTTCTCAGAGACCTCCTCGGTCTAAGGTGAGAGGTGCTCTTGAGTTGCTCTGTCGGAGTATCTTGGGGATTCGTTAGAATCAGCCAACATCCCTAGATTTGATGCATCAGTAGGGTTTTGAAGCTTGTCGATAACTAGAAAGGTTCAGAGTGTAATAGTGAACCATGTTAATTCTTCAGTTTAAGTCACATAATCAGATGTGAATTTGTGGTATCCATCTGATAGGCATGCCAGTTAACAAAATAAATGGATTCTCCAGTGTTTGGGAACAAGAGATAATATTCTATAGTGATTATAGGATAGCTAGATGATCAATGGATCTCTAGAATATCAGATAAGGCGGTTAAGGATATTCTGGAAGGAAAAGCTGATGGTATGGGCATCAGTAATTTTGGAAAGGAAATTCTAGGACTGTAAAGATCTGATGATCAATGGTGTCTTTTAATACCTAGTCACGATATGGGAAAAAAGAAAAGCCATTCGGTCAAATGTGGGGTATTTTGGAAAAACTTGAGGTTTAATCTAGATCCTAATATGGTATCTCATTATTTACAAAATCAGAGGCCCTCAAATCTATATCTCGCTTTCTTGATTAATCTTTTACTTCTTAGTGATTTCTCGAATATAAGATATCAGACTGATTTATATGATTCTTTCCAGCATGGAGTTATTCTTCTGAAAGAATGTTATGTCATATAAATTATTACTTGTGGGAATGGACTTGGAATTTAGATAATTCTAAGATTAAAATGTTTCAAATTTCTTAAACCTAGAATATCTCTATTGCATAAATGGATGTAGCTTCTATCACTCAGATTGGAAATATTTGAAGGAGAAGTCATGTTTGTAATAGGGTGAATCCTTTGGTGGAAGCACTTGTTGCTGACTTTTCTTGGATTAAGATATTTTCATATATCATCTTTCCAGTTAACTTTTATTGAAATTAATTAATTTCTTTAAAAGGAGGGGTGAAGTGGTGGATAAATTTCTATTTGGGAATCTGTGGGTTGCATAGTTTTTGAAAAAGAACCAGCTGTGGTATAGAAATGAGATTTTTTCTGGAAGTAATTTCGGATAGATTCAAAGTAAGATGCCTAATTGGAACTTTTTGAATAAGAGAAATTTTCTAGAGATTGTGTGGACAATCTGGAACAAGTTTGGAATTTGAATCATTATCTATAAGTCGTATAGTAGAAGGTCAAAAGTTACTAATTCCATTTTGATTGGATTAGAAGTAAGTTTGATTAGAATCTAAGTCTGAGAGTTTTGCATTAGAACAAACTAATCTTAGTTTTAGTACTAGGATCAGAGAGGGGTTGTTTGAGTGGAAGAAATTATGCTATTAAAAGAAATTGGATCGAAAAACTATTGAGAGTGAATTTTATTCGTCTTAGAGATTTCCCGGATATGTTATTTACTCATGAGAAATAGCAGTGCGATATGTGAGTAACATATGTGGGTTCTAGAGGAATCTGCCAGATAAAATGTGTTTATGTACTGGGTCATAGTGAGATTATTCACATATGTGCACAATTAATCTTGTATGAATCTACTGTGTATTCCTGGTTACTAGAGTTATTTGGTGTACTTAACCTAGTCGACGAACATAAGCATATGATCAAGTATTGTTTTGACAGATACTTGCAGAGTTAACAAATCTTTGTATAGAAGATTTATGGATTAACTTATAAATGATTTGGGTAAAGGATCTAAATGTGGTGTTATACTAGTATAATTGAATTCTTCACCTAGACATTTGAGATTTCTAAATCATTGGCAATTAACTTGAGTAGTTGGTTACTCCAGGATGAAGTTAATTGGTAAAATGATCAATGTGATGTGGATTCACCAGAAACTGATGGTTTTGATTTATATTGCTTGTAAGACGAATTTGGGTTCATCAGTTGAAATTATGTGCATTGAATATACAGTATTCTTGAAATAGAGTATTCCTTAGTTAAGGAATAGACTCAGCTCATTAGTGATTGTATCCCAGAGAGCTCAAATGGATAACAAGTCATAGTGAATCCAAGAATAACAACTAAATTGATATTCAACAAGACTTTGGGTATCTAGATGTGGTTCTGGATTGTAATCTAAAGTTTTTGTAGTTGAAGATGATTTTCATTTTGGTATACGTTCAGTCTTTAATTACCAGTTGTTTATAGAATTTGAATCTTGCACTTCAATTAAATAATCATGTTTTGAAAGTATTCCTAAATCTAGTATTTTCTTAATGGAAAGATTTTTGGAATGACTCTTACTTTTCCTGAGTTATGTTAGACATATACTCTAGTATCCTGTAAATGATTAAGTATGGTTTGGATTTCAGGAAATTATGATTGAAAAATCATATGAATCTAAATATTTATGGTTGACGAATCATAAATAGACACTTAATTATTGTTAGAGGATTATAAGAAATTGTAATGATTCTTAAGTGAGGTGATTAATTCTTGATCTATTATTTGAGTAAGAATTCGAATCAGTCTTTTTGAATCTCTCTACTCAAGTGCTATATTTGAGGACCTATGGATCTCACGGACATTCTCACAAGATAAGTATTTTATTTATCGAGACTTTAATTTATCTAGTGGATGTTTTTTAAGGTACACTTTATGGTCTACAGATGCTTGAGTACAGTTCTTCATTTGATTGGATCTCCAGTTATCTTAGGAGACAGACAAGTCTATTAAGATAAATGAATGCTATTTCTTGCATTTGGTGCTAGAAACAGGAGCATTTAACTCAAAAGAGTATCTGGGATATTCAGAGTTGAGTTTTAATCATTCTATATCTTAATGATTCTCCTAGATATTCTAATTGAATGAATTTTCATATCTTAGAATTTGGATTCTAAGGGTATTTGTACCTGAAAGCTTATGAATTATCTGTCAGAATTGTGGATAATTTCAAACTGTAATTATAATTATTTTACTATTTCTTTAACTTTAATATCTTAAGTTAGGTTATTTCACCCAGTGTTTCATGTAAGTGCTTCACATGAGGTGATGTTACTAACTTGTGGTGAATGTAACCCAGATGGAAAATTTATCGCTTAGTGTACTTTTCAAACTTGAGTTGTACTCCAGTGTAGAGATTATCTCTGAGTGCTTGTTTAATGGGAAAGTTAGACTAACGATAATGATTTTCTAGGTGGACATTGAAAGTTAAAAGAACTGTTCTTGTTATTCTTTCCTGTTTAGAGAGCTTCTAAGGATAAAAGCAGTTTAAGGAAGGAAGAATGTTATGTCCATGGCCAGTAAGTAGGATTCAATATACTCCTAGTCTTGGATACACGGTACTCCAGTAAATCAAGCTGTTAGTTATGCAAGTAACTAATATTTTTGTGAGGCCCAGAACACACTAAATGGAGTTTAGACAAGGTATGAGACAATGTATGCATGTGTAGAGTTATCAATAGCAATTCTATGAATAGGTGGTCCATGCTTAGGACTCTATTCTAGGTGAATCTATGTATAGGGAACTTAGGGCTATGCATGGCTATGTGCCCAAGATGCTTTTGGCTCTATATATTGGGTCCAAACTCGCCCTACTCCTCATGGTGATCATTGATTCATTGCCAGGGTTTCACTCTACCTTCATGCTTCTTATTCCTTGGCTTGGGGGTGAAGCTTCTAGAGTTGATTGGTTGCTTCTACTTGGTTGGGTGGTTGCTCCATAGTGTGTTTTCCATTGTGTTTTATCTTGTAAGCAGGATCTTAGGGAGCTTCCCTATAGCTACGTTCTGCCAAACCTCGACCATTGCAAAACTCATAAAAAAGTAGTCAAGCTCCTAGATCCACAACCAGTCTGGCGCCATCAACTATTTTTATAGAGCAAAATCTCCGTGGCACGGTATCTCGAAGCACCCACCTATATGCGCACCAATCCATAGTATTATCCGGTAGTGTGGCGAGAACCGTTTTTAGCCACCAAGGTAAAGAACCAGATTTTTTGGCCCACACTCACAGGTGTGGATACTAGCAACCCAGCTGATGACATGGTCACAATTTGTCGGGTATTTTACCAAAAGCACCATGTCAACCCCGATCGCGATGTGCGTTACTTTGCGGATAATTGCGGTCTAGTGGCATTTTTGGCGGAACTACAAGGTTATTGGGATTGAGGGCTACCATCAATTGCCATCAACATCAATAAGACTTTGAAGACTCAAGACGACCACATCAACATAGCGCGGCTTTATTATCGAGCAGCCCTCACTTCTACGCTTCATGTTGATATGGTGGAGCTGTGGAAAACTCACGAATTTCTTCAAGGTATGATCCACTATTACAAACCAATGCCATTCCTTAATAAATTGCACTTAAAATGATAGAGGGCATCAACAACAAGATTTACCAAATCTTAAGCTATCTTAGTTTAGAGTTAGAGATTCTAAAGTCCTAAGCTCTAAGTTGGAAGTTGGAAAGCCTTAGAATGGCTAGTTTAGATACTAATCTGATAAGCTAGTGGATGCTTATGAAAGGCCCTTCTTGCTATAAGAAGAGAAGAATTTCTCTTGTAAATAACACTTTGAGATTATGGCAAATTGCTTCTTGTTATTGTCTTGTATTTCCATTATGTTCCCTTTGGGAAGGTGCATAGCTTGAGGGAAGGTGCTCAAGCTCCTCTTGCCTCCTTTTCATTGGATTTATTGTGGCATGTTCTATTTTGCTTATTGCTTAAATAGTCACAATCTTTTATTCATCTCCCTTTGGGTGTTAAATAGGATTCAGTTAATGATCTTGCTATTTGAGAAGCCTTAGCAAGATCTTGTTATTTTCGTTCACCTTTGCTAGTTTGAAAAGCCTTAGCAAAGTCCTAGTTATTTTCCAAGTAGTGGCTAGTTGGGTACCACCTTAGCCACACGATTTTATTCCAAGCACCAGTTGGGAAGCCTTGGTGCTCCTTGTCTGTTTATGTTCTTATTTCGTTGTAAAGCTTGTAGATTTCAAAAAGTCGACAATCCTCTCCATCACTATACTACATCCATGAGTGGATCTAGCCATTTCATAAACTAGAAATACTTTCAACAAAAATACAATGAGCACTTATGGATTTCCTATCCATCTTGTCTCTAGCAAAGTCCGAATCTGAAAATCCAAACAACCATGGTGATGATCCCTCATACAATATGCCAAAATATCGAGTTTCGATGATGTATCTCAAAACTCCTTTCTCTAGTTTCCAATGCTCTTCACTAGGATCTTGCATAAATAGGCTCAATCTACCAAAACAATAGCTTATATAATCATTTCCAGAAAACCTATAATAAAGTGAATGATCATACTCACTCATAACAAAGCCTTGAGAGAGTAAAAAAGTGTTAAGCTTAGCATACCAACTCCTTGGTGCTTGCTTAAGGCCATACAAACTCCTTTGTAGAAGACACACATGATTTGGCTTTGTACGTGAAATGTAGCCCTCGGGTTGCTTCATGTACACTTCCTCCTCAAGATCACCATTCAAAAAAGCATTTGTGATATCCAATTGCCATATATCCCAAGAGTAGCAAGAGAGATGATGAACTGAATGCTTGCCATCTTTGCCACGGGTGCAAAGGTTTCATCATAGTCAATACCATGTTCTTGAGCATATCGTTTTGCCACCAACCTTGCCTTATGCTTATTGATAGATCCATCTTGGTTTGTATTTACCTTGAAGATCCCTTTACATCCAATAGCTTTCTTGTCATCAGGTAACTCCGCCAATCTCCATGTTTCATTCTTCATAAGAGCTTGATATTCAAGGTCCATTGCTTGGATCCACTCTTATTTGTTCCTTGCTTCATCTACACAATTAGTTTCATCAAAAGAGGTAAGGAAAACAAAGTGTGTACCTCCAACAACTTGCTTACCTTTCTCATCATATGTGAGCCTTGAAGGCATTTGTCTTTCCCTTGATGTTCTCCTTGGCTTTTGACTTGATGAAGGTCCTTCATCATCACCACGTCCCTAGATTGTGATGGTGCATGTCTCCGATGGCCAAGCAATCGGGCTACTCTAATACCACTGATGGTGAATGATCGATGTCACTAGCTCTGATACCACTTGAAGGGAAGCCAGTGACCAACCTTCGTCGGGGATGTTAGAGAATTCGATCACTTCGAAATCGGAGCTGGTAGAGATTTACCGATATGAGCTCAGATGGAGTATCTCTGTTGGACAAAGCCACTGCTTCATTTTGCGATCAAAGATCTTCCGAGCTGCAGATAGCTACTGCTAATCTGATGCTAAATTGTGAATAGTAGATAATGTCAGTCTAAAGTAGGATCATTTACATCAACATCAAGAATGTTAGATCCATCCACACCATCATCACTTGAAGACACCTTTGGCACCTCACTATATCCAACAAATATACCTTTCCTTGAAGATGGATCCTCATTTGTCCTATCATCAAGAGTTATATTGACATAGCAAGTACATCCAAAAATTTTAAGAAAGTTGACACTCGGCCTCTGTTGTGTCGTGAATGTAGCATAGAGGTTCGTCGCTAGGAGCGGCAACCTCGCCTTCACCTGCATAGCATGAAGAGAGAGAGAGAGAGAGAGAGAGAGAGAGAGAGAGAGAGAGAGAGAGAGAGAGAGAGAGAGAGAGAGAGAGAGAGAGAGAGAGAGAGAGAGAGAGAGAGAGAGAGAGAGAGAGAGAGACATGAAGTGAACCAGTAGAGCTTTATTTAGAAGAAGCTGGAAGATACAATACAAAGAAAATGGCTCTCTCTTATAGATTTTAGAGGTGAGCCTCCTTCACTATGAAAGGCCACTTCATTGGGGCAAGGATTATTGGAACGAAGTAAATGGTGGTGGACATCTTCACCAAACCCTTAGACAAAGTATTGTTCGAGAGGCAGAGGAAGAGTCTAGGAGTCATAAAGCTACCACGCTTTGAGAGGGAGTTGAAGAAACAAAATGTTTCGAACCACAAAGCTTTGCTAGCTTTCGAGCTCATGTCTACACAAACACAAGTAAACTGCCCGAACGAGAAGACCAAAGCTTCGAGGACTGAAGAATACCCGAAGATGAAGGTCAAATGTTCATGGACTGAAGACCACCCGAGTGCGAAGATCAAAGCTTCGTGGACCCACAACCAAAGGCCGAAGAAGACATGAAGACGAAGAAGACACGATGACCGAAAGGCGACGGATCTTCATGATCAAAGTACAGACGAAATCAAGAAAGTACCAGGAGGACATCCCCCTCCACGGACAATCTGGATACCGTTGGAACGTGCTTAATCAGCCGTTCTTGTAACTTTTGAATAGCTTAAACCATTTTCTCTCTCCATCTATATAAGCAGATTGAAATTAAGAGAATCGGTTGGAAAATCAATTTGGTTGTACACCAATGTGAGCTAAGCACAGTGTTGCTAGCCAATGTCCAAGAAGTCCACTAGTAAGCGAGACGATCTGATATAGTTTGTGAGAGAGATAGTATCTCTCACGCCGACACGTTGGGTGGATTTGTCACACAACGCTTAAAAAGGATCATTGATAATATAGTAGATTGAAATGCACATGTTGAATGATCTCGAATGCATTGATGTCTGACTCTTATTTGTTTGTAATCAGCTGTTATTATTATTCATTCCGCACACTGATTTATCTTGTTGAATGTATAAACAATTAAACGTAGGTCAGCAGTGTCTATTTACACTTTGGAGGATTGTAGATCTGTTATAGTAGGTAGTAGCCGGTAGACAGAATCGAATTCCATTCGGGTCTTTCTGCAATAGTGTGACCGTAATTCGCGGCGCTTCGTGATTCCCAACAATGCACTCTTCAAATTACTCTTTTTACCACATTGCTCTGCCATTGTTGCTCCAGAAGTAGAAATCTCCGCAACTATTCAAATGACGATAGTCTCTCCCTCGAAGCAATTTTGCCAATTCTAATCAATGCCATCGACAAAAGTTCATCATATCTTGGTTCTTCCCCAATTGCACAAAGCTCATCACATAGATTCTTTATTTGTGAAAAGTGCACCAATAATTTCACATGTATTCATGGAGACGTTGTTGAACTTCGATCTCAAATTTAGAATCCTTGTTGAATTCACCGTTTGAAATGGTCTCATCAAAGCTTCCCAAGCTTGTTTGTCATCAAGCCCCTCGTTTATATGCATTATAACATGAGCTTTAAAAAATTTAATATCATGTCATTAGCTTCTCTAGCTTCAGAATGATGTAAAAACACCTTTGTTCCACTTTGAGAACACCTCTGTTCCACTTTTTCTCCACGACGGGGTAAATTTTTTGTCCCTAGGGGCTTTTACTTGTAAGGCAAAATTCATTCATATCCTTGACTTGCAGGTAGTAGTCCCAATTTCCACCCAAAAGGCCTTGAAACAATTAAGTTATCACCAATAGCATAAAGAGAGGTCGGTGGGCTCAACCTCATCTGAGGGTGGATGCTTGGCGTTGACGGAGAGATCATACGACCAATCTCATCCAAGGGTGGAGGATCCTCGGCGACGATGGATAGATCGTACTTGAACTTGTAGCTCTTGAAGACAGTGCCACCATAGGATGAGATCTCACACTTGGCTTCATGAACCTTCTTGGTTGACTCCCCCTTTTTTTTTTGTTGTTGTTGTTGGGGGCCTTTCCACCGCCTTAGCCCACACCACACGGCCCAGGCTGAACTACCGCACAACGTTTCCATCACCAATCCGCGGCCTGCCCGGATTTTGGTCCCCACCGTTGGATATTTTGAGTAGCGTTCATATATTGCCACGTGTTAGAAATAAACCGGTCAAAAGCTTCCAGGTGGCAGCTCTGACGCGTGGCTTGCATCTAATGGAGATGCCGGGCCATGGCCTCCCTGCCTGCCTTCCTTTGTCCCTTCAGCGTTCTTCCACGCGCTCTCTGTGATCGATCGAGCTTACCCCATTTCTGTTTCTGTTCTCTGTTGCGGATTCCTGTTGTGATTTTGTTCGCAGCTGGGCGATTTTATTGTGAACAAGTACCATCTTGCAGCTGTTTTACTTGAGGTGCTCCAATTTTGTTGAAATCCCCAGCATACATACTTCATTCTGGCACATACGGATGCTTCTTCTCTGATTTTTTGTGTTTAGAGGTTAAAGGAAGGATTCTCTGAGGGGACATTAATCTATTTGATGCTATTTACATAGCCACTACTGTAGCTGGGGATTGAGATCGGCGTATTTCGAATTATGTCAGTCACGGGAGTTCATGGGCAGCCGCTGGAGATTAATGGTAAGGATTTATTGTCTTTGAGATGTGTAACCCAGTTTGCATACTGCACTTTCGAATATGCTGCTTCAAAAGTTGTAAACCTGTGAGTAATACTTCGTGTCATCTGAGTCAAATTCATGAATTTGAACTTCTAAAATTCTTGCTGTCTTAGGTCAGAGCATTTATGTCTTTGTGATATGAATCGACACCTTATCCGCTTGTAGATAAATGAAGACAATGATTATGGTGCTTGAAATACGATAGTCAAACTCTACGATGGCATGGATGTATAAATCTAGTTGCTGTTAAGCAAAGTCTAATTTTATTGTATCTAGAAATAACTCAAAGGTCCATCAGAGGATTGGACTCACTTGGTTAACTTTTCCAGTTGTGGAAGTATTGCAACATTTTCACTTTTATCCATCTGCATTATCGGGGTGTTTTGTTCCATCAAGGATCTCTATCCAAGATTTAAGTTTCAAAATATACATCATGGTGGCTTCTATTATTTGGCAGTAGACCATATGCTTCGGTCTATTGGCCTGTCTAGCATTAGGATAAGATCACTGAGGGTTGAAGATTGGACATCTCTTTTGTTATGTCGGGTATTTGTTGGAAATGTGATACAACTGCATACATGAATGTCGACTATTTCCTCCCCAAATGCTTGTTATCTGAATTCAAAGTTCTTTGAAGTTTTTGAACTTCGACCAGTTTCAATACGAAATCATATTCTTTATGTATTGTGAACGGTTCCATTGTAACTAAAAAACTTCTTTGCTATTTCCATTCCGAGGTTCGCTTCCACATGCCACTTTTGATTGGATGAGACTCCTATCCTTCTGTATCATCCTAGACATAGCATGGATATATAAGATCGCTTGGTCTTACCATATTGACTTGGCATTTGGATAAGCTTGCTCACTCTTATCAGGCCTAAGCCTCTAGTTAGCTATAAATAGGCATGTTGCCTCGTCATTAGGAAGATGGATAGCCAGTTATCATAGTCTTAGTTTAGCTTAGCTTATATGTACTTCAGATCAGCTTGTTTTCATCATCATTTTGATTGTAGATTGTGATATTTGCAGCATCATTGTTTATCTCATGCTCTGTGTTGTTCTTTCAATAATTGGACCCATCACATATCATTGACATTTATCAACTAAAATGCATCAATTGAGCCCAAAAAATAGGTCACGACTAAAGACCTGAAGCTCCAATTGGGTCAAGCTGAGGGCCATAATAACTTTCAGCCTCATTTTCAGTTGTCGAGAAGGAGTAGCCATAAGACTAGCATAAATCATCATAGCTCAAATTTAGGTGAATTCGAGGATTATTTCAGCAATGGAGGCCATCGTTCTGTTACTGTTTTACGCTGATCTATTCAGTAAACCTACATTTTTCCCGGTTTTCTGAGCATTTTATGTTCGTTTTTTATCATGACTCGTAACTTTTGGGGTTCTGGTTTTTGTGCAATCTACTTTATCTGGTCTGGACTGGTACATGTCTCTCCTGCTCAAATGTGTGTTCTTGATCATGACTAGCAGTATATGAGGTTCTGTTTTTAATGGTTTTTGTGCTATCTATCTACATGGATACTTTGATTGTTATTGGCCAATCATACTTTTTGGTTAATCATGCCTGGTGTGTTATGGTTGGTCTAGATGTAGTAATGATCAATAGCGAGTTATTATTTCTCTTTCACTCATGTATTGGTGTTGGTTGCAGTTGTTGGTTGTAGAAGTTTGAGGGATACCGAATGGATATCAAGGCAGGATCCTTATGTAGTCATTGAGTATGCCAACAATAAATTCCGTACAAAAACTGATACAGGTAATGTTTTGGCCTTGTCGGGTTGAAGCCTTATGCTAGGATCAATAAAAAGGCCAACTTCTGATATTGATGTTTACTTTCTTGTTTTATAATTTCAGATGGTGGAAGGAATCCATCCTTCAACCAAAAATTCACAGTATCTTTGATTGAAGGGCTCCGTGAAATAAATGTACAGGTTTGGAATAGTAACACAATTGCATTTGATGACCTTATCGGCACTGGAAGGTTTGTGACTCTAGAGAGTATTGTGGATATTACTGTGAAGAACTTGTGACCTGCATCTTTCTGGGTTATCAATGATGTCAGTTGGGATATTGTAGTAAAGGTGTAGGCATAAAGGAGTTGTGGTGCAAGGCATAAGGGAGTTGTATTGCAAGTCGCTAATCAAAAAAGATCTATGGTTGATTCCTATATATTGTTTCAATACTGCTCATCTTCTCTGCAGGGCTCAAATTGAGAAGGCATTGTCAACAGGATATGACGATACTGCCTGGCCCCTAATGTCCAAACATGGCAAGTGAGTGAGTGTTTAGATTGTCACATGTGTTAAACATTTTGAGATTTAATTTACTTAAGTTTAGCAAATGTGTCATGGTCTGAAGGACTGCTGGATAAATTTATGTTCAGGATGTTCTGTATAACATTCTTTAAGTTTTATGTGCATTGATTACTCATGCAAGGCATTATGGGTGCTCCTTTTTAAGGCTTTTGTGTAATCTATAATTTTCCACTTATTTCTGGTTCTGTCAGGTATGCTGGGGAAGTAAGGTTGATCTTGCATTATGCAAATGCGGTATGTAAATTGTGCTCTCCTTTGTGCTGTACCTCCTTGTGTCAAGTTTTTTCTTAATTGTTTGCTCTTGCTAAGTACAAGCTAGTTTTTTCATCTTCACCTTAGGTAAATTGCTCTGCATCAGACTGTTTGTTGGGTTGTCTGCGAAATGACATGTTTTTCCTTATGTTGCAATTTACTCAAAAAACAATCAGAGAAATTCAAAGCCTTATGGTGCTTATGGATACCAAGCTCCATCTCCTTCAGCGCCCCCTTACTCATCACATCCACCTCCTGCTGCATATCCTTCAGCATATCCAGCCGTACATGGGCCAACAGCAGGGTATCCCGCACAAGGATCTTCAAGTGCATATCAACCACCTGTAGGTGTTCCGTATGCATCACGACCAGCTCAGTATGCAGCCCCACCAGCACCATATGCAGCTCCAATGGCTCCATATCCTTCTCCGGCGACTTCTTACCCACCACCTTATTACCCACCTGCACCTCCCCCAGTTTATGGACCACCACCAGGAGCTTACCCTCCTGTTCCATATCCAGGTACAGCTGAATTTTTTCAACTATCTTAGTTATGGTTCATTTCACATTGTAGAAAATCTACATTCTCTTATGAAACATAGCTTGATGAACATATCATTAACTTTTGGATTTCCAATGAGGGTTCTATGTTAACTTCCATGTGCTGCAGGATATGGATACCCAAGTCCTGTGTACTGCTCACATGGAAAGCACAAACATAAAGGCCATAAGCACAAGAAATGGAAGTATGGGAAGAAGGTAAGATCTAGCTGTATGGATTTTGAGCAGTTAGACTTCACTGAAAGCCATTTTAGAACTTGTGATTCGGTTGAAGCATTCATTTTAGCATGCTGAAAAATGTTGCTTGTTTTTAATTGGATGGTGAGGAACCTTTATTTGCTGTTTCCATGTCAGTCTAGCCTGTGTCATTGGCTTTCACATCTTAGACAAGGACCAGAATGATGTATTATCGTGCACCAGGCCTATATACCAGTGTATTGCATGTTCTTTATGACTTGCAGCATTAGTAGCATGTAGTCGTGCTAAGCACGAAGTCAACTGTTTGCTGCTTGTGAGGTCATGACTACATGCTTAACTGTTCACCTTAAACATGCTATCTACTTAGAGCAGGTGTAATTTTCTAAATATCTCGTTTCAGAGACTCGGGTGATATGGTCTGTGTTTTACTGATCAATAGTTGGTAGGCTCATTTGTATCATGCCGCCTGGGGTTCAATGACGTGAGTAGAGATCTCATACCATCCATGTTATGCATGAACTTGGAGTGAGTCTTTGTGGGTGGAGTCCATGACTGAAAGATTGTCTGTTATTCTTTGTTGGAACATGTAAACTCTGTCCTTCATGCTCCACCAGCTATTTACCCTCTTATTTTCTTACTTCCATGTCTTGTGTACATCTAGGGAGATTCGGTTTTTGTAAGAACCCTTGAGTATTTCAATGCCTGATGTTGTGCCTTACATGCAGTGAAGTAGTTGCTGCTGCTGATGTTTGAATTGAGGGAGCATGTCGGCTTTCTTTCAGATAGTTGTGATAGCGAGACTTTTACTGTCTCCTCTTCAGTACTTTCCATCTGTATTCATGAAAAACTTGAGAACTTGCAATGCCTGAGCAGCAATAACGATTTTGGCTTCATGACGACAATAATCTTTTTGTGGATCCACTGGAAATCTGCTAGATGAGGAATGATATTTATGCGAGATGCCAGACTGTTCATCTACCAGCAGTAGATTAGGATGTTCTCCTGACTATTGTCTTTCCTTATTAGACTGCTAGTTCTCTATGAAGACCTTTTATATAAGCTCAGTACATATGTGATTAGACACTCCAACTAAGGGGTTTTAGTTAGACTGAAGTACAAAATGTTCCATCCATACTGCTTTTCATGACTTTCAAAATTTGACATCATATGTTTTGTTTATGATGCTAGTGACCCCCGTGGTCACTCCAGATTAATTTTTCCAGAAGTAACTGGATTGCTCTTGCAGTCCAGTTCCAGCCTTTTGAACATTTATGTTTGCTAGGTGTCTGGGGGTGAAGAATCTATCTGATCATTTTTGTGAAGCTAGTTATTTTGTTGATCCAAATCTAAATTGAAAACAGAACATATAAATGATGTCAAGCAAATCAATTGCAATTCTGGCCAGACAAGACTTTTCCACAAATTACCATAGTCAACAGAATGAAGACTAAGATCTTGTTCTATGATAGAAAGTCAAATCACAAGATGTTATCTCCATCGATTTGTTGCAGAAATAGTGAAAAGGCATTTAAAGGTTAAACAACTAGATGTATACATGTAGATTATAGTGTTACTGTGAAAGGAAAAACTTATCAAGACACCAGCTTTATTGAGTATACTATAATCTCTTAACATCCAACATAAGATGTAAAAGAGGGTTGCAGAAACATTTCATGACTAGAAGTAGATAATAGAAGAGAGCAACTTTCTATTTCTGGCTGACTCACATTAGAAAGTAACACACTGGCTCAGTACAAATCCAAATAATAGAATATTAAGAAGTCCACTATTTGTTGTGATACAAAAGTTGTGTCTCTCCTCTCTCCCCTGGACACACAACACTATCTATCTATTGTCATATTCCAGTGATATTGTCTCAATGACATTCTATCAAAAAGCTACATTCTTTTGCTATGGTTGTCAAATGATGCAATATGAAAATAAACTATCAATTTACTGCACATCAAGCCAAATTATATTTCTACCTCTTACCTCATAACTATTGCTAAATGGCTGATGCATATCATGCACATAATGTTGTCAAACAAACTTAGTGACAAAATGGTCTTCTAATGGCCCTCCCACATTAATAGATGCATCTCATTGTGCAGCATTGGGTACATGCCTTTGTCTCTATCCCTTGTTGGTATTTGGTCTCCTCACATCACATTCACCTTTGTTTACATGTCGCTAGTTCTTTTCTTCATCTTATAGTACAAGTATCATAATTTCCTCCACAATTTTTTTTTTTATTTGTGTCGCATTGGGTATGTGCCTTTTGTCTATCCCTTGTTGGTATTTGGTCTCTTCACTCACATTCACCTTTGTTTTACATGTCACTAGTTCTTTTCTTCATCTTACAATACAAGTATCATAATTTCTTCCACAAATTTTTTTTATTTGTGATTCCAACCTTTGTATAATGAGGTTTCAATTTCTTTATATATTTTGAATTTTGTTCTTACAAAGGCAATTTATTAACAATTATGAACCAAATTTTCTTTTGCTCCATAAGTAAGGTTGTGCATGCGGCAATGCGTTTGGTTACATGAAGAGGTTTTGTGATAAAGACTTTGGAATGTAGTAAGGAAAAGCTCAATATTGAGGCATAAAGTTGTCTTCTATGGGCAAGACTAGTTCAAAAACATGTCCACATTGACAATAAAAATATGATATTTGCATCATAAGATATGATATTGACCAGACAAATGCGCTTCGACAAAAAAATGGATTAGAGAATTTGATAAGGCTACACAAGAATATATTCTTGTCCCTATGGCCTTTAATTTCAAGAAAAACGTTAAGGCGTTATGAACAACACCTTGAAGTTCGAGGACCTTGAGAAAATGCCTCTTTTCCAATGCTAAGTTCACAAGGGCAAATCAAAATTCTAAGGAGGATCTTTAGGGTTGTCGAGGTCCAACCAACAATGTATGGCGGACTATGAGGCTTGTTAACATTGTCATCTACATTGCTTCTACGTAGACAACTACAATCCCATCTTTGAACACCAAGTGTCTTCTTCATACACAGCTTTTTAATCCTAGTTGCTTTTCATTTGCAATTATTTTCAGCTTTTTGAATTCTTTTTTGTTTTTACTTTATTACGATCCATCTTCTAAATGGGCTAAGAAGTTATTGAGTAATTGTTCCTAGTTGTTTTTTCCCACTCTCAAGGCTATAGAAAGAAAAGAAAAGAATAGAGCACCAAAATTCTAGTTCCCAAATGTGATTAATGATTGGACGAGCTTGGAAAATTGCGAGTAAATTCTATGTGAAGTCATCAATTTTCTACTTTTCAAGGACCCATAAAATCAAGACAACTAGTGTGCTACTATTCACATTGTTATAACACAAAAAAAATAAACCTTCATCTCATGTTTGTTCATGAAATTGTTCTCAGACACTCTTATAATTGCATTTCGAATAATGGACGTACATTTTGTCTACTTATAGATGGATGATCAAACTTGATTGTGTAGGTTTGAAATATGAGGCTTCAAGAGCACAAAGTTGGAAACAATTCCAAGGAGCAATGTTTATACATATTTGAAGCCAAGTTGCGTTCATCTCTATATACTACAATGTGTTTGTAAGCAACACAACATTTGGTATCTTTTGAAACCATAAACATAACCAAAAGACCATGACTAACACAAAAACACAGAATATAAAGTTTGCATTCAGGCAACTTAGACTCCAAAATCTGATTCATTGATTTGCATTACATGAAACATATCATTTTTGTGATTTTCCATCACACTTGTGGCACATTTATTTCTCTAAAAAGTATCTGAAATAGTTTCAATTTGTCATATATGGTTGATGGAAGCTCAGTTGTTATCAAAGTCCATTGTTAGAACATCTACATGTATGAAGTACATCTATTTGTAGGGCATTTACCAAAGTGCACTTGCATCATGTACGATTTAAAGACTCAGTAATTGTCACAATGTAAGTACACCCAATCACATTGCCTACAAAGCTATGGACGTCCAAAGTCGCTTCTCAATTTTTTATCTTTATTTTCACTTTGGTGATGCTTGCTTGCATCTCTATCGCCTTTCTTATTGATAAAAAATGTAGCAAAATAATCCCATTTGATCCTAGAAATGATGGAGAAAGCACCTACTTAAGATCCAAACAAGATCTAGAAGCTAGATTACTAATCAGTGCATTGATTCCTAGCTTATCTTGGCTTGAACTCCATGAATTAGCTCCAAAACCCTTCACACGTGTGAAAGTACGGCCTGCTGCTGCCTGTGTACTGTACCTGCAACTCCAAACTCATTCAATCATCACAAAAAATTCATATGCCAATAGCATTCATCAATCAAATCATACACTCAAGCTAGTCAAGAAGGAAAATCTCGATTTGCTCATAATTGGATGGAAATCCCATCACATATTTATACATGTAGAGCTCGGATCTGAGCATATTAGGGCTTCTATGTATTCATCATAACCTAACCCTAACATCTACTTAGAATTTGCTTTGCACAGGAACACAGATCATGCTACACAGTAACACAGACAGAAAACACTCTCAACTGCAAGCTCACATAGCAACTGTATTTCTCAAAATGAAATTACACTATACATATAGTTGTTCACTCAGGCAACCCATGCATGACCCAGGTTGCCGTTGGCGGGATGCGTGTCCCATCGACTTGCCTCGTGATGAGGCCAACTGATCCTTATCCACTGATAGGACCCACAGTACAGTAGCACAGTGATTCTACTTTAATTCTAACTCTCTCCCTTAAAGTAGAGTCTACTTTTTATACAGTCATATACATAGCTTTAAAGTCAAGAAACTTTAAGTATAGAAAGCTTTGATCTAAACTTATCAAACTTTTCTCCAACAAGTGGCTTAGTGAAATTATCAGCTAGTTGTTCTTCTGTGCTACAATGAACAACATGAATTTCATGACTCAGCAGCCTCTCACGTATAAAGTGATATTGAATCTCAATGTGTTTAGTTCTCGCATGGATTACTGGATTCTTTGCTAGCTGAATGCCACTCTGACTGTCGCTATGTAACGTTGTGGGATTTTTCTGCTTCATGCCAACTTCTTCCAAGATTTGTTTCAACCATATAGCTTCCTCTGCTGCACTACACATTGCCTTATACTCTGCTTCTGTGGTGGATAGAGCAATTGTACTTTGCTTTTTACTAGACCAGGAAAAGCAACTACCACAAACCTGGAATACATACCATGTGGTGGATCTATGATCATCATAGTCATCTCCCCAATCCGCATCCACATAGCCACACAACTCAGGTAAACCATCATATGCTTCCTGTAAATCAAGCCATAATCTGAAGTGCCTTTCACATAACACAAAATGCGTTTAGCTGCCTTCCAATGCGTTTTTGTAGGTGCTGCCATAAACTGACTTACAATGCCAACAACATAGCATATATCTGGTCTAGTCGTGGTAAGGTAAATCAAGCTCCCTACTAACTATCTATATAGCATAGCATCAAATGACTATGACTCATCAAGCTTAGAAAGCTTTTTACCTGGTTCAATAGGAGTATTTACTGGTTTGCAATCCTACAACCTAAACCTGTGCAACAACTCTTTGACATACTTCACCTGTGTTAAACCCACTTCGTGTCCTTGTTGCCACACCTCTACTCCAAGGCAATAATGCATCAGGCTGAGATCTATCATCTCGAATTGTTCCATGAGGTCTTTCTTGATCACGTCTATCATCTCTTGATTATTTCCCGTAATAATCAAGTCATCAACATAAAGAGCAATCAAAGCAACCATACCATCCAAGCATAAGACATATAGATTTGGACTAGAATGTGTTCTCACCATCCCCTTTGAACGAAAGTAAGCATCAATCCTGCTATACCATGCACGTGGTGCCTGTTTAAAACCATAAAGCGCTTTCTTCAAGCGACATACTTTATTTTCCTATCCCTTCGCTACAAAGCCTTCAGGTTGATCCATGAACACTTCTTCTTCTAACTCACCATTTAGAAAAGCAAATTTCACATCCATCTGATGCAAAGGCCAACCAAAATGTGAAGCTAAAGCAACAAGTAGACGTAGAGTATTCCACTTACAAACCGGCGCAAAGGTCTCCTCATAGTTGATGCCTTTACTTTGTGCATACCCTTTGATCACTGTAGCAACTGTGCTAAAAAATAAAAAAATAATAAAACTTCGTGGCATGTGTTTTGTAAGACCACGTATGAGTATATGTCAATAAACTTCAAGCCATGGCATGTGTTTTGTAAGTCCATGAGTAGAAGCTTAAATAATAATAAAATAGCTTAAACTTAGATTTGGAACTTAGACTTAGGAAACTTAAGATTAGAAATATTTTACCTTAAGTTGTCCTAAGTTAAGAAAATTGAAGTTCTAAATCCTAAGAAGTTCTAGAAAGGCTAGGAACAGATTAGTCCCATAAGTTAGTAGACACTTATGGAAGACCCTCCTTGCCATAAAAGGAGAGGTATTTGCATTGTAAATAACACTTTTGAGATTAAGCTATCTTGCTCTCTATTTTGGAGAATTATCATTCTATTTCATTTGTGTTCCCCTTGGAAAGGTGCATAGCTTGAGGGAAGGGGCTCGGGCCTCCTCTTGCCTCCTTTTCATCGGTTTTATTGTGGCATGTTCATTATTGCTCATTTGTTTAGTATTAGCTGCAATCTCATTTTATTACCCTTTGGGTGTTAATCTAGAATTAGTCTAGTCACCTTGCTAGTTGGGTAAGCCTTAGCAAGGATTTTTATTGTTGTTACTAATTAGTTTATTTCCGTTTCGGGCACTAATTGAGTAAGCCTTAGTGCTCTCATTCCTGTCCATATTTCTGTTGAAGCTTATTGTAGAAACTTAAAAAGTGGACAAATCTCTACATCCCTATACTACACCTGTAAGTAGATCTAGCCACCGCATTCACTAGAAATACTTCCAACATTGGCGCCGTTGCCACTTTTTAAGTATTTTTCTACCTAGCTTCTTCTACTTTTTTTCTTTTATTTCTTGCTTCCATGTTGTATGTTTGCTTGTGTGCTTATCTCTATCTACTAACAAACAGCACGCGTCATCTCTCCAGGTCATACACGAGCTGCGGAGCAACTTCTCAAACCGGGAGGAAGCAACAAAAGAGTCAACTTGGGCATTTTCTTCAAAAGAAGTGACCCAAGTGACATTTTTCACAACCAAACAGGTATATCAGAATTTGCCAGTCTGTCTGCAGACCTAACAGAACCTGATCCTTCATTTTATCACCTCCACGAATTCTGACCACAGTCAGATTTTGAGAAATCAGCCTGTTATACTGTCAAAATCCCTTATTTCTCATCAAAATCTTTGTCTTAGAATTCGCCGACTTCATTGAGGCTAGATCTCATTAAGATCAGTCCTTCAACAGCTCCGCGAATTCTATCTCACAGATTTTTCTCGATTACTGACAGACAATCACATCTTTTTCTATATTCCCTATCTGTCAGTCAAACCTCTCTATTAGAATTCGCCATAAAGCCTAAGAATTCGCCCTCACAGAGCACGATTTCCTTGTACTATCTGCGAATTCTGAATCGCCAAATTTTTCCAGAAAGTCTAAAAAAATCACTATTCTGACATTCAGAATACTTGTTCAGAATTCGCGAGTATTACAGTTAGATCTATCTGCCTCTCCATGATTTCTCAGCCTGTCCGCGAATTCTATAACAATCAGAAAGACTAGTTTTTGTCCTACATTATCCATTCTACAAGCAAACTGCCCTTTTTGTCAAGTACAGTCCAGCCCTGCTTCTTTGTATTCTGCATCATGTCTCGTGACTGTGCTGAATTTTCTAATCCGACTCCTCCACAAATGGAATGAAGAATTCCACGTATCGATGCACCAAAGTACGATGGCGAATCTGACCCAGTCCGATTTATCCAAGACTTTGATAATGCATGCCGTTTTTATGGAGATACCTCTGAAACTGAAAAGCTTCGCCTATTTCCCATGGTACTATATGGCACCGCCAAGGAGTGGTACTTGAATCTCGAAACTCCTGATCTTGTTTCTTGGACCACCCTCAAGGACGCTCTCATCAAGCGTTTCAAACCATCCAAACTGACTCAGAGCCCGTTCATTCCAATTACTCATATCAAGATGTGTCATGAAGAGTCTGTTTGAAACTACATTGGGCGTTTTAAACGTCTCAAAGTAGAATGTGTTGATGAAAATATCACTGAACGCATGGCCATAAAACTATTTTTAGTTAGATTGCCTTAAAACATCCGCCGTGAACTCAAACCAGTTGACCTTTATGATCAACTTAAAAATGTGATGACCAATGCTATCCGTGAAGGAGACGAAGGTTCCGATGATGACTTTGACCATAGTGAAAAGAAATCTAAGAATCCGGATCGTCCTAAGTCTAATAATATTGCTCAATCTTCTGAACTTCTACATCAAATGGAAACCTGGCAAAAAGCTCACCAATCACATATGGATAAACTCACTGCCGATTTCCAAACCGCCATGAAACAAATTGCTGAGAAATCCTTTCCAGTAGGAGAAAATGTCTGGTGTCCAATCTGCTCACGACATCACACTGCTAATGAATGTCCTCAACTGCGAAATCATTTCCCAGCAGCCACCAGACCCACAGTTTATCGAGCTTACCACTCCTACCCACCACAAAAACCTGTGCCTTGACCAGGGGTTTACCAACCACGACCACCTGCACCAAATCAATATCCATCCCCACGTCAATAGTTTGTTGTTAACCAACCTGCCCCACAAAACGTTGTCCATTATCTTGATCCGAATACCATCGATCCGGCCACTACTATGTGGAAGACAATACTCAACCGCAGTACTCTACTGAAACGGTTGTTTATTATACCTATGATTCTAATGCTCAACCACTGGATCCCAATGACCAAGCTTATAATCCAACCCAAGCTGTCTTTGCCGCACCCCAACTACCCGCAATACGAGGATGCTTTATTTGTGCAGGTAAACATCCTAGTATTCGTTGCCCAGATAAATTCCGTTTCCCTCCAGCTTGTGAAAATTGTGGTATTGGACATCAGGTGACGAACTACCCATCTGATCCAAACCTGCTGCTCCAGTCTGTTCAGTGCAAGTAGAAACTTTACCAGTTGGAGCTCATCCTACTTGGGTCTTGACTCGGGCACAAACCCAACACCAAGCCCCTACACTTGCACCCAGCAAAACTCAACCACAGGTTGTTCCTCCAAGTGATGATTCAACCCCGATACTTTATCCTCACCCATCTGAAGAAATTCGGCTACATCATGAGTATCGCCAGCAAATCTGTAATGCTGACCTCTTCCCATAAAGTACCTCACAAGCCCTTTGAAAACAAAACCCTTGAAGGTACCGAAGTTTGGGGAGATTTACTACAAGCCAATGTCACTCTTCCTTTCCATGTCCTCTGGAAGCATGCTGGCTAGTGGAAACAACAGATCCAATCCAATACCACCACCACTATTGATGAGTTGCCTGAAATGCCCTTACATCTAACCAATCCACTCAACGAACGAGGCAACATCAAAATCCCAGCTACCCATCATCAATCCCATGAAGTTTTAGTAGTACTCGATGGAGGTTCCGGGGTTAATATCATTTCCACATCCCTCATGATGGAATGGAATCTGAGAGACAAGCTAGCCAAACCTACTTGTCAGCTTCAAATGGCTGATCAAAGTGTGGTCCGACCTACCGGTTTCCTTCCGCACGTGCTGATCAAACTAGGAGGTCTCAAATTCTCTATTGACCTTGTAGTACTTGATATTCCCAATAATGCCTATTTTTATGAATTCCTACTTGGTCGTCCGTGGCTCACCAATGCACGAGTCATTCATGACTGGAGCAAAGGCTGAGTCACTTTTGGTAATCGTGACAATTCTATCACAATTGACTCAACGGGTAAACTCAAACTTGCACGCGTACATGACGAGGGATCCTTAACCACCAACTCAGTATTTGAGCCATACCAGTCCAGCCACGAAAAAAGTCATTATGTTAAATCTACTGATATCATAAACTGGAGTCACAGTCTAGCTACCATTGATTGTGTGAATGCCGATTATTATGCTCAACATTAGGATAATTGTACCTCTCCACAACTGATCAATCACGACCAATTACCTGATCTGGATACACCCATCATCAATATCAATTTTGTTGATATTCTTTCACACCATGATGAGCTACTAAATGTTGCATGGCTACCTACTAATGAATCAGACGATTTATTCATTGATGATGAGAACGTCTTACGAATTCAGAATTGCCCAGAAGATATAGACTTTTCTGATATTCAGATCCTCAACTATATGGAAGCACTTCCCCCGAAGACCTATCCGCAACATGCTTCCAAGGTGGAATCAGTTGCCAAGGTTTCAAGTGAAAAACCTGAGACAAAAGTCTACCGTCCCAAACGCCCACACTATCCATGGGATCTCTGTGAGGAGGAGACTATCTTTCAAATTGATGACGAGATCCTCCATGACATACCAACGGTCTCTCCACCACCAAAACCTCAACTATGTGGTCATACTATGAAAGAGAAAATGAAAAACCCACTTCAGATTCAACCGCCGGGTTACCTCACAACTGTTTGGGAAGTTCTTGAGATTGCTCTAGCCCTAAACCCATCCCTGAAAAAGCACCATCTCGGCAAGATAAAGGCAAGGCCCCCCTCGAATCTCCAGCCCATGATGTCCCTGCATACTTTAAGGACTATACGATCGAGGATGCCACAATCAAATTACCCCAAGCTCAACGTGAGCCCACTGATAATTCACCCTATGAAGGCCCTGCACAAACCATAACCCTTTCCTTGAGTGAGCCAAATGAAACCAACGAATATCTTGTCCACATCGAAGCTCATCTCAATCGCGAACAACGAAGACGGCTTGAAAAGCTCCTACAAAAATATCGACATATCTTTGCCTGACCTATAAAGACATGAAAGGCGTCTCACCCCAAGTAGTTGTGCATCGTATCCCACTTAAACCGGGTGCAAGGCCCACAACGAGTCGTCCGTACAGATGCAATCCCATCTATAAGGCCAAGATCAAAGAAGAATTATAACGCCTTTTAGATGCGAGATTTATATATGAAATTGAACATACTGAGTGGGTCTCCCCAATTGTCATCGTCCCCAAAAAAAATGGAAAACTCCGGATCAGTGTCAATTTTAAGAAACTTAACGCTGTCACTGAACGTGATCATTTTCCATTACCGTTCGGAGAATCCATCTTAGAAAATCTAGCAGGAGATGAGGCTTACTCCTTCTTAGATGGCTTTAGCAGATACAATATGATCCAAATCGCTGAAGAAGATCAACACAAAACCGCCTTTGCCACAGAATGGGAAACCTTCTGCTGGAAAGTCATGCCTTTTGGGCTCTGCAATGCTCCTAGCACCTTCCAACATGTTATGCAAGTGGCCTTTTCTCAGCAGATGGGCGATACCTTAGAAGTTTACTTGGACGATTTAGGAGCACCTTCCGAAGAAATACGTCATCTATCTGTGCTCGAAATTTTTTTTATTCAATGTCAACGCTTCGGTATCTCTCTTAATCCTGAAAAATGCCAGATTTGGGTAACCCATGGTATTGTGTTAGGACATATTATCTCACGAAATGGCATTGCCACTGATCCTAAGAAGATCCTTATCATTCAAAATCTACCGAAACCGCGTACGATACGTGAAGTTTACTCCTTCCTTGGCCACGCCAACTACTATCGGTGCTTTATTTTTGATTTCGCTAACAAAGCCCGCTTAATCTACCAAGTAGTTGTAGTTCCCAAATGGATGGATGAACAACACGTCGCCTTCAATCAACTCAAAGAAGCCCTTACCAAAGCACCCATCCTCTGGGCTCCTGATTATTCTAAAGAATTCCATGTGCATACCGATGCATCCAAGTATGCCATTGGAGTAGTGCTCACCCAACCGGGAGAATTCAAAAAGGATTACCCAATTCGTTTTCTTAGTCGACAATTGATACTTGCTGAGGTCAATTATACCACCATCGAACACCAAGCCTTGGCAATGATATATGCAGTTCAAAAGTTTCGCATTATTTTCTAGGAAAAATCTTTGCGTTCTTCACTGATCATCAAGCACTGTTGTATCTCATCAACAAGACCTGCACCACAGGTCGTATTACTAGATGGATCCTATTATTGAGAGAATTTGAGTTTAGGATCGTGGTTCGTAAGGGAGTTCAGCATTTTTTAGCAGATCATCTATCCCAAATCCCTAACCTTCCTACCCTTGATCAAGGCGTCAACGATGATTCACCAAATGCAATCCTTTTCCAAGTTGACTCTACACCTGTATGGGCTAAGGAAATTATCGAATATTTAACTTCAGGGCAGATGGATCCTTCCTTCTCTAAACTCGAACAACAAGCGTTGGTCCTCAAAACTAAACCTTGTACGTTAATTGCATGACAACTCTACAAGCAAGGGTTAGATGGAATTATCTGACAATGTTTTACTGAAGGAGAACTCCCCTCTGTAATTTCCCTCACTCATGAAGGTATTGGTGCCTGCCATTTCTCTTCTGAAACAACTGCTAAGAAAATCCTCTTGGCCGGTTTCTGGTGGCCAACACTCTTCAAGAATACGCACAATTACACTAAGGCTTGTGATGTCTGCCAACGCACTAAACGCTTTCAAAAAACAGACTACATGCCTTTACACCCTGTAACCGCTGATCAAGCTTTTCAGAAATGGGGAATTGATTATGTCGGACCTATTAGTCCTGCTACTCGGCATACACAATCTCGTTACATCATAGTAGCTACGGACTACTGCACCAAATGGGCTGAAGCAAGAGCTGTTCGCAATGCTGACGCTCATTCCACCGTCAAATTTATCTATGAACAGGTTATAGTTCGGTTTGGATGTCCTCTAGAGCTTATTAGTGATAGCGGAACACATTTCCTTAACTCTGTCATAGCAGATCTTCTTTCCAAATTTTTTGTGGTACATCGCAAAAGTTCCCATATTATCCACGCTGCAATGGCCAGGCAGAATCTACCAATAAAATCCTATGTGGCATTTTCACCAAAACCGTCAAATCCAGCCGATCTGATTGGGAACTCAAACTCCATGCTGCTCTCTGGGCTTATCACACTACCCGGAAACGAGCTACAGGCTTAACCCCCTTCCAGCTCACATATGGTCAAGAAGCCGTTATGCATGTGGAATTCCATATTCCCTCCCTTTGAGTAGCCTACAACCTTGAGCTTGATACTCCTCAAAATCTAGCAAATAGGTTATTCCATCTGGAGCAACTCTGTGAAACACGATGGATCAGCATCCATACTCAACAAGTCCACAAACGATGACAAAAAGCATGGCATGATCGATCATTGAAACTTAGAGATTTCCAGGTGGGCGATAAGGTCCTGCTATACCAAGCCAAAGCCTTCAAAGGCAAACTGAAATTTTCAGGCCAAGGACCTTACGCCATAAAAAAAATCTTTGCCTCTGGATATGTTCAACTCCAAACCCTTCAAGGCGATGTCCTCGACAGTGTGGTCAATGGGAGTCGACTGAGAAAGTACAACGAACCCTGCTTTTATCTTGATATGTATTAGTTGCTTTTTCTCTACTATTTTTTTTTTCTCCCTTTATATTATTTGTATGTCATTTTGACACCATTTTTTGCTGTGATTTGTTGTTCCACCCTTCAAGATACTATCAGATCAATCTTCTCTGAGAAAACCACAAAAGTCATTAGTTTCAGACAAAATGTTTTCACATCATCTCAGATAGAATTTGTCTGACCCCTTTCTTACAGAGAACGATTCATTTTTGGCCTCCGTGAATTCTGTCTCAAAAGAAAAATGTCAAAAAAATCAAAAAAATGGAGTTTTCTTCATCAGGTATCCATGTTCAGAATTCGCAGACAATTCGCAGAAGCTCAAATTGATCCTCACGATTTCTCTATTACCTCCGCAAATTCTGATGCCTCAAAATTCGTGACCATCACTACCAAATCGTGGACACTGAGGACGAATTCTGGGTGAAGTTGCGAATTCCTGCCCAAAAAAGTCTGTATATAGGTCTCCACCCTTTCTCCATGAGTTCATTTTAGATTGCTGCTCTCGAGTTCATGCCAAATTTTTTTAAAATTTTTAAAATTCTCAGAGCAATCTAAAATCACTGCTGTCATGGCTTCCCGTGATTCCTCACTAAGCTTGCGCCGCCGTAAACAGGGGATATTATCATGATCTCTCTTAAGAATTACACCGAGCAGCTCACACTGGCCAAGGATATCCTCACCAACCTTGGTTTTGATCTAACACCTTTTCGGGACCAGCAGAGCGAGAGCCTCATCCGAGCAGCTTACTCGACCTATTCGGATGAGTTCCAAACTTTTCGGCTTACAACCAAGACTGGCAGTTATTCTATCATCAACGTCTCTCCGGGGGATCTTTAGAGTGTCGGCTTTCCTAATCTCGGAGAGACAATCCATGGCAAGGGCACCAGTTATGATGCCAAGTACTTCACCAAGTTTCTGACAGACGACGGCAAAACCACTGCCCAAACCAACGACGAGATCGTTATCCGACTCATCACGGATCCCCATCTACGGGCTGTCTCATAGATCATCATCACCATGGCTGCAGTACATACCACCAAGATGGATCACATCCCACCGAGCGATCTCTTCTCTCTAACCCTCACCATGGACGACCCCACTCAAAATTATAAGTGGGCTGAGAAGGTAGCGGAGAAGCTGTGCGGAGCCCTGAAAGCCCGCAAATCAACTACCAAATGTGGGTATCTCCTCCACATGTTGGTCACCAAGCAATTGGGGTCTAAGGCGGCTGTTGCCATCAAGGAGCTGGATGCTGTTTATCCAAGCACAAAAAAGCAAGCCACCCCCCAACCGACAGCAGAACCTGTCTCACCAGCCCCACCTACTAAGAAGCAGAAAGGGAAGACAGTCAGTACCGAAGCAGATGTCCCACATGACATTCTATCCAGCGACATCGGGGTAGAATATGCTGAATTACGAGGGAGCCTTAAACCATCTCAGGTCCCAAAGGAGGTCTTAGAGCAGCAGGCGACCTTACTTCACCAGGCCCAACAACGCTGACAAGCAGTAGCAGCAGTAGCAGGTAGTTCCGAAATGACAAGCACTTCTGGCTCTGATCCTATGGACGTGATTCTGTCCACACAGACAATCTCCTCTCCATCACTTGCTCTCACAATCCCACCACCACCCCCACCATGTACTGTCACCTCCACACCCTCACTAACTCTCAACACGAGCTTCCCTTCCACACTTCCACAAAAGCCCTCGACTCTACAAATCTCCACCCTACTTGACTCCACAGTCAACGTAGACAATTTTGCCTTACAATTACTAACTGCACTCCCATCAACCACTGTCACCACTAACCCAATCCCACAATCTCCGCCACGTAGTCTCTCCCCACCCCTCAATCCACAATCACCCCTCCCTGTCTTTCCTACACCTCCGTCTAGCCCTGCTCCTGATTTTCTACCATTTAACCGCATGTCGTATCCTAACTACACACGCAACCTCCCTGACATTGGTCCTTGGGAGCAGCTACCCCTTATAGCCCAAAAAGCGGTATGGTTGGTAAATGAGCTCCCATACAATATATTTGGCACCCTAGGGGGACAACACACTATGCGACAATTCGACGATGGCGCTATGGCGGGCCTTCAGAAAGAAAAAGCAAGGCTGGAGGAGAAAACCAAACAACAACAGCTGTATATCCAGAACCTCATGAATTACAATCAACAACAGCAGCAGATGCTAATCCATCTCCAGGACCAGCTCCAACTGAAGGTATCCAACATGCAGCAAACCATCAATACCCTCAAAGCCGAGAAGGATGAGACTGTAGCCACTGCCACGCGAACCCGATACTTAATCAAAATTTTCACATTTTTCTTTGTGTGGCTCTGTCACGCATGGTACATCCACGCCAAAAAATTTCGGGGACCCTGCCGGTCAAATCCAGGCTGGAGATGGGTTTGACATTGATTTTTTTTTTCTCGTGGCTCTGCCACGCGTGGCACTGCCACGCAAATTTTTTTAAACCAAAATCTAAAAAAACGAGTGCCAACATTGTGCGGCGTGGTAAAGCCACGCATGGAAGTGCCACGCAAGTTGTTATTTAACCGTCTCTCATCTGACATCTGATATTCATTTATTTTGGAGATTTGCCACGCGTGGCACTACCACGCATGGCAAGATCTCCAGAGAAAATTCCAGAGAACTGTATTTTTATATTACCACGCGTGGCTAAATATACTTGTTGTAATTTTGGAGATTTGCCATGCGTGGCACTACCACGCATGGCAAATCTCCAGAGAATTGTAATTTTATATTGCCACGCGTGGCAAAATATATTTGTTGTAATTTTTTTTAAAAAACTATTTGAACAATATTTTGATAAACAAACAACCCTATGATTAATTTAAAAGTAAATGAAATTTTTTTTAGGCTTTAAATAAGTGTGGACTAATAATAAAATGATTGTTATGTAATCATAATTGTGAATAAAAAATCAAATAATCATTATGTCAAATCATTGTGCTCTGACGAAATCAATATTGTGCTTCGACCAGAGTGAAGATATGAAGATATTGCTTTAATAGAATTTCATTATAGTAAGGATGTTTCAAAAGAAAAATGTTTTTGAAGTGACTATAAATGATCAACGTATGCTCAGTAATTGTTTTCTTTGGTCAATCAATTTTTGCTAGATCTTTAATAAGATATAGATTGCATTGAAAGCATTTGATTTAAAATGAATCGGAAGTGATTGGTAGATTGAAATCAAGATAAACTTGAAAAATGCAAGAATGTATTATAAAGATGCAATAATTACATAAATTATCATTTCATCACAAAAATGATTGTGATATATATATATATATATATATATATATATATATATATATATATATATATATATATATATATATATATATATATATATATATATATATATATATATATATATATATATATATATATATATATATATATATATATATATATATTACTCATCATCAAAAGATTCAAATTCATCAGCCAATACATCTTGCAACTCATCTCCGCTTAGATGATTTTCATCATCACTATAGTAATTGGACCCTCTCTCAATATTGTCGTTTGTGTCAGAATCATTGGATTCATTTGCAGTATTTTCTATAATATTTAGAGAACTTGGAGATATTTCTATATCCGCATCAACCATGTTTGTGTTGTCAATATTCAAGTCCTCCATTTCATTCTCAATGTATGCATTTTCAAATACATGTCTAGCGCATGGCTTTACTTGAACAACATACCACCACTTGTTATTTAGTCGATCCGGTTGAAAAAATACCTGCACATTTAACAATGTTAGGTTAAAAATTTGTTCCAAAATGAAACTAAGGTCCACATGAATAGGTAATTGTAATGAAATAGTGTATGTTACTGATTATGATTGAGAAAAAACGAGTGTCATGTGACACACCTGTTTACAATGACGAGGCAACACCAATGTGTCTGAATAATCCATGCTTAATGTCTTGGTTGAATCGATAGCAAAAATCCAATACGATCTCTTTTCACGGTTGCATTTGACCCTTGATAATTGATTTTAAACCATTTCACATCAAACAAAAAGTATTTTCCATTTTCACCAAACCACACTTCATATATATCTTGAATAGTTCCTACATACTCAAGCTCTCCAGAGATTATACTTTGGTCTCGTGCACTACTCCGACTTTCTTGATTAAAAGATGCCATAACACCTCAATCATAAGTTCGTCGTTTCATATCAACTCGTTCAACGTGATGATGACGACCATATGTCCACATTGCACTATACTTTCGATACTGCCACATATAAATTTTAATTAAGACAATAATCAATCATTATACAAGCTACATTGTATTTTATAAAAAAACAATAAACAATAAACAATAAACAATAAACAAACCTTCCAATCACATCCTCTTGCAAAGTCTCATTCCATGTCAGATATGACTTGTCCATTTGATCTTGCTTGTTGGAGTGTGTCAACCATCTTTTCTATGGTGCATTGGTTGGGCAATGGCTCAACATCACGTGAAGGTGCATCATGACCTCTATGTCTATTATGTCGGTGTCTATTTCTAGCCAACGTTCTTTTTTTCTTCTCTTGTTCATATAATTCCAACCACTTATCCATCACTCCAGAATATAAAAAAAAATTCTTTAAGAAAAGGTGTCATTTTCTTAGGAGCACCCATACCTTGGGGTTTTTTACCTCATTGTTCTCCTCATCATTCCATAGCCGTGGAGTAGACGAATGTATTTGAAGCAAAACTTCAGTGACATAAATAAGAGATTCTTGTGCTAACCACCCCTCGACCATACTTCCCTCTGGTCTTGCCTTTTGATGCACAAAATCTTTCAAAACTTTCATAAATCTCTCCAAATAAACATCCACCTATAAACATTTATTGCATGATAAGAGCAATGTTCAATGACATAAAAAAAATGATGCTAAATATATATTGAAGCCACAAAAACCAAAATAATGTATTTTGTACCTTGAGTGCAAAGGACCGGCAATACCAATTTCTTGGACCAAGTGCACAAGCAAATGCACTTGTATGTCCAAGATGGAGGTTGGAAAATCTCTCTCAAGCATACATACAGCCTCCACTATATCTTCATGTTTTTTCTCCACATCTATCTCACAAATCTCCTTGTCACACATCCATCTACACCATATTTGTAGTATATGATCATCACAGACTTTATCGAATTCGTAGGTAAAATAAATATGCAATAGCATAAAACGTGAGTGAAAAAAATGTAAGTACCTGACAATGGATGCTAATTTGTAAATGGTATTGCGAAGTTGATCAGTTAGACAACCACAAACACACATTGGAAATATCTACTCAAGCATCTTAAACCAATCATGAGATTTAAGACCATGAAGTTTTCCTTCTGCTGTGAATGATGTTCGTAGTGAATGAGCAAAACCAGTTGGTGTTCTCATCTCGCAAATGACTGACCGTACATACTTGTACTCTTCCTTGGTAAGTCTTTTGGACAAGCATGTGTATAGTCCATTCCCATTGCATTCAACATCTTGCATGCCTCGGCTCTCGTCTCTAGCATGCTATTTCCTTCTGGGAGTAGTTTACGCAATACCCTGCATATAACCAAATGAATTTGCATAACATGAAACACAATTGCTTATTCAACTAAAACTTTTAACTTACACAAGTACACACTGATTCCCAACTTGCATCATTGTAGGAGTGCATCTGGAACTTGCATCACGAGAATAACACAATCCAAAATCATTTGTCTATTGAAGCATAACTACATACATTGGCAATTTGCCATGCATATTGCCACGCACATAAGATGAGGGTCAATTTGAGCTCATATGGTTCGCGTGACAATTCGTGTGGCAACTGATGCGTGGTAGAGCCACACGTGGAAGAGCCACGCCGGCAAATTCTCTAGCAACCAACAACTTGTCCGACAAAGAATTGGCGATTTGAATTTCATGGTTCTACCATGCGTGGTTGTACCACGCGTGGCATAGCCACACAGTTTGCTTCACATGGCTTTGCCATACGTGGCAATTTTTTTTGCATTTTTTGCATTTTCTCTGAAAATTTGCATTCGTGTGGTTCTACCACACGTGGATGTACCACGCATAATTTTTTGCACAAAAAAAAAAAGCGCGCGAAATGAGATTTGTGTTTCTCAATGCGTCGATTTTTTTGTATTGTATTGTATTGAGAGAGAGAGAGAGAGAGAGAGAGAGAGAGAGAGAGAGAGAGAGAGAGAGAGAGAGAGAGAGAGAGAGAGAGAGAGAGAGAGAGAGAGAGAGAGAGAGAGAGAGAGAGAGAGAGAGAGAGAGAGAGAGAGAGAGAGAGAGAGAGAGAGAGAGGTATGTGGTTACACAATGTAGGTTAGCATTCAATTGATAGTATTTGTGGTTGATAGTTATGTTATGAGTCTTTGAATGTTAATTTTGTGAGTTAAGTGATGCATTCACATGTCATTTTATTAAATGGTTTGTTAAATTGTGTGGTGATTGAATCAATGTGATTTTTGTACAATATGTTTTGATCTTAAGACTAGATTAGATAAACTTACACTTTAAGAGAGAAAAGATAGTTATTGGTAATCTTTAATGGTTTGTCTTTGATTGATTAATTTGTAGAATAAAAAGGATGATGGCTTTTGAAAAGAAAGGGCTTTTGATGAAGACAAGCAAATGAGGTATGTCACATGTCTTCTTCATATGAATATTTTGTGATTTCATTCAAATAAATGGTTTGATAAATTTTAATGTTAATTTTGTAGTATATGTTTTGTTCTTGATACTAGATTACACAAACTATATGTGAGTTGCCTAAATTCTGTCTATAAAACTATGAACATTCTTTTAACAAAACAAGATCTTAATACAATCATAGATGGTGCACAATAAATGAGTAAAAGTTAAAACAAACAATGCAATTTTAGACAAAAATTGAAATGTACATTAACAATTGATAAACATACATGGTGAAACAAAAATCACACACATACATATATTCCGATCCTTTGAAAAAAAAAGTACATTAAGTTTTGTTTTTAAGAAAGGGCTTGAAACAAAATCCCTTTCTTCCTACTTGCTACATCAAAACTAAAAGGTAAATCAAAAAACATTAAACATTAAACTTTAATCAAACAAAGACTTCTTAATTGTCATCGTCCGAATCCGAGTCTTGTACAGAAGCTTGTCCTTCACTCTCAGTTCTGGACTTCTCTCCTTCCCCTTCTGCTTCCGCTTCACCGGCTTCTTCACCCGACCCCTCCTCTACATAAGATGCCGAGCTTCTCTACACATCACAAAAAATAACAAAAGTCAATAACCAATGAGTAAATATAATGAAACTCATCAACAAGCAAGAAAGATTAATAAAAATGATTATTAAATAATGGAAGCAAATGAGACGAATGTAGCAAAAATTTACCATAGGATGAATGCCTTGTTGAGCAAGATGGTCCACCAAGGCATTGTAGCCTTGTTGGTACCCAATCTTATATTCGACATTCGTGTATTTTCTCTCAAAATCTCTTTGCTATACAAACATGAATACAATCATTTAGATACAAAACATGATTAGTAATTAAAAACATTACTAGAATAATTATAATAAAATCAAACTAAAAAAGCAAAACTTACAAATTGGGCTTGTAAATTGGATTTTCCACCCGAGCCAAGGTGAGATTGGCCCAAGAGATTGATTCTTGATTTGGTCGCTTCCTGTTGTTGTTTGAAACGATCCGGATTCGGATGTTTGGACTCGTGTATTGCCTTTGCCCAATCTTTCTTTGAAGCCCATCCCCGCTTTTTTTTTGTTCCCATTTTTTACATATCTTCGTAAGGATTGACGCTTATGACGAATATGCGTACACATATTCGTCAATGCCCACACCTCTCCAAATCTATTTGACTGAGAAAACTTACTATTCAAAAGCGCAAGTATCTTATTCTTGTCATCTTGGTTTTGTTGCTCCCAAGGAGTGAATAAGTTATGACCAGAATATTTGAGATCAAGGTCGTGCATCCTGTTGATGACGATGTTGCCTTTGGTATCCTTGATGATGGAGCCATCATCTTCTAAATTATAAAACAAATTAGATGATTCCTCCGATGGGACATCCATCAGAGGACTACCTCTATTGGAATCGGGCTCCTCTTCGGAAAGACAAAGATGTTTCAATCTTTGTCTCTCATCGGGAGATAGCGAACCATAAAAGTCCGCAATCCGATCGGAACCGGATCCTCCTCTTGCACTAGAAGAAGATCTTGGTCTTCTCCTAGAACCACTACCACTAGAAGACACTGTGTTTGTAAAGAGGGAGAAAAGAGAGAGATAAAAGCTTAACAAATGTAAAGAAAAAGAAAAGAGCTTGAGAAAAAGAGAAAGCTTGAGAAAGAGAGAGGTTAAGAAAAGTAAAACTTCAAATTGTGTGTGTGTGTGGATATTGTAGATCACTTCAGGCTATTAAGGACATTATTTTTTTAGTCTATGAATTTGATTTGAGTACAAGTCGACTACTCATTCAGTGTTTCATGTAAGCTGACATAAACTAAGTTTACATGAAGGTGATATAGTTGGATCTAATGAGGATCTTACCCATTTGGAAGATTTATCACTTAGTGTATCTTTGGAACTTGAAAGAGTACTCAAGATCATAGGTAAACAATTGAAAAATGATTCTATCTCTGAGTGCTTGATTAGGTAGAAGGGTCAGATTGAGGATGATGATTCGTGGGAAAGAGTTGAAAGCATAAAGTAGATCTGGGCCTAGTTTTCACTTTTGACGACAACCGTAGTTGAAGGGGGGAAGAATGTTATGTCCATGTACCAAAAAACTCATCAAGATGACACAAAATAAAATTGTTGTCTACAAGTGTGGGCAGTACAACTACCGACCCTCTCCAAGTTTGAATCCCTCCAGACTAGCTTTCTAGCAACAATGGATAGTCCTTTGATCAATGATTATCCTCTTGTACTTGGCTCTAATACCTTGCTGAAAATATAGTACAAAGGACCATAAATGAGCCTACTTAAAGCTCCAAGAGTGATTGATTGATTGACACACCTATCCAATGCAAAACTAGTCACCAAATCTTGATCTAGATTAGCAAATTAGGATCTTACAACCAAGAGCAATCAAATAGAATGATCAAATATGAAAATCTGAAGCCTCCAATACTTTTTTATTGAGTTTGCTTACAGTAGTAGAAAATATTCTCTACTACATGTTATAGTTCGTTTATGCTTATGTATGAGGTTTGTCACACCAACGCTTAAGGAATTATCTGATAATGCAGTAGATGTTTATGCATATGTTTTTCTTGTCTTGAACACGATCGAATGCTTAATTGTCTGATAGTTGTATGTTTGTAATCAGCTGGTTTAATTTTATTTCGCACACTAGTTTTATCTTGTTGAATGCATAAACAAATCATACATAGGACAATTACACACCTTGGAGGATTGTAAATCCTATCACAGAGGGTAGTAGACCCGAGGATAGAATCGAATTCCATCTGGGTTTATTTATGTGAGAATATCAACAATGGTATCAAAGCGTTTGACGTTCTGGATATCAACTCGACTGTTGTTGTTTTTCTCAACATTCGGCATCTCCTAGGTTGGCAAGGAGTTTGGCAGAAGGGTTCACAACAAGTTCTATAGATGCATCAATCATGTGTTGGCATATAAAAAGAAAAGTGAGGTGTGACCTGACAACATCTCTAGCAGGCTTGTGTAGCCACAGGAAAAAGACATTCATCTGATTTTGAAAGGATGCCCCAAGGAAGAATCTACTTAGATTATTAATCATGAACCAGATGCCATGATCAAACCATACAATAGAGGAGTTATTTTTGCACTTGTCCCCACATCTACATTTGAAGAAAGGTCTCTTCCAGTTCCAGATTTCGGCTTGGTGCATATTCAAACGATGGTAATGATATGGTTCTCAAACATGTACTCGGTAAAAGGATTCCATTTCTTGGTATTATTCTATTGATCCACTTAACTCCAAAGTATCGACACTCTCTGTAAATTGAGTTAAATGGTGCTTGTTTTTTCCTTTCTGATTAGTAAGATACCTGTGGTTTTGCTTCTTCCTTCTGATTAAAATTGATCATTAGTGAAAGGATGAGTAAAAGCTTTTGAGACACTTGTTAAAGTAATTAATTGGAATAAAATGGAGAAATTTTGGAGGTAGTTCTTTATTTTTCGACAAAATTTTTGTGTGGAATACAAGAAAAGAAGTACCCGAATCCAATTTTTTTTTTTGTATTTTCTCTTAATTACATGCAACTTTAACAAAGTAATGTTTAAGCCATTTTAATGAAAAGAAAAAACAGTCCAATTTTATTGGAGAATTTATAATTGATAGGAACTGATCAAAAATAACAAACTGATTTCATTTCAAGTTAAATCCTATGGTAAATTATATTCAAAAGATCAGACTAGTAGTGTTTTTCATACTAGTAGATGATTTTTGGTATGTCAGTTATTCAGCCCAGGTATAGGATAGAAATGAAATTGTTTTAGACTTTTTCCTACAGTAATTAATTTTAAACATATACTAAAGTCGTTACGTCTTCTTAGTACCTTAGCTGAAATATATTTTCAGGGAATTGAAAAATTCTAAGGAGGGAATAAGAGTGGACATCAGAGGTAGTAAGTGTAATCGGGAAATGTATTTCGCAGTTAGGATTTTGGTAATCTAGAATATCAAATGAGGCGGTTAAGGATTTTTCGGAAGAAAAAAATGATGGTATGGGACATCAGTAATTTTCGAAAAGAAATTTTAGGACTGTAAAGATCTGATAATCAATGGAGTGTTTTTGTACCTAGTCGCGATATGGGAAAAAGAAAACCATTGATCAAATATTGGGTATTTTGGAAAATTTTGAGGTTTAATCTAGATCCCAATGTGGTATGTCATTATTTACAAAATCAAAGGCTCAAATCTATTTTTCGATTTCTTAATTAATCCTTTACTTCTTGAGAATTTCTCGAATATAAAACATCAGATTGGTTTATATGAATTCTTTCTAGCATGAAGTTATTCTTCTAAAAGACTATTATGTCATACAGATTACTACTTGTGTGAATAAACTTGAAATTCAGATAAATTCTAAGATTAACGTATTTCAATATCTTAAACCTAGAATATCTTTTCATACATAAATGGATTTCGATGGAATGGTAGTTTCTATCACTCAGAGTGAAAATATTTGAAGGAAAAGTCTTGTTTGTAATAGAGTGAATATTTTAGTGGAAACACTTATTACTGACTTATCAAGGATTTGGATATTTTCATATATCATCTTTTCAGTTAACTTTTTTTTAAATTGATAATTTCCTTAAAAGGAGGGGTGAAGTGGTGGAATAAAATTCTATTTAGAAATCTGTGGGTTGCATGGTTTTCGGAAGAGGACCAAGTGTAATATAGAAATGCGATTTTTTTTAAAAGTAATTTCGGATAGATTCAGAGTAAGATACCTAATTGGAACTTTTCGGATAAGAGAAATTCTCTAAGAATTGTGTGGACAACCTGGATCTAGAACAAGTTTGAAATTTGAATCATTATCTATAAGTGGTACAATAAAAGGTCAAAGGTTACTAATTCCTTCTTAATTGGAATAGAGGTAAGTTTGATCAGAATTTAAGTTTGAGAGTTCTGTATTGGATCAACCTAATCTTAGTTTAGTACTAGGATCAGAGAGGGGTTGATTGAGTGGAAGAAATTATGTAATTAGAGGTGATTTGGATGGGAAAACTGCTGAGAGTAAATGTTATTCATCTCAGAGATTTTTCGGATATGTTATTTACTCATGAGAAATAGAAAATGTTTTGTAGCTGAGTTACAAGATCTCAGTGAGATATGTGAGTAGCATATGTGGGTATTGGAGGAATCTACCAGATAAAAATGTGTTTATGTATTGGGTCATAGTGAGATTATTCACATATGTGCACGTTTAGTCTTGTATGAATCTACTGTGTATTCCTAAGTTACTAAGGTTATCTAGTGCACTTAACCTATTCGGTGAACATGAATATATGATCAAGTATTGTTTTGACATATACTTGTAGAGTTAACAAATCTTTCTACGGAAGATTTATGAGTCAACTAATAAATGATTTGGGTAAGGATCTAAATGTGGTGTCATACTAGTATAATTGAATTCTTCACCTATACATTTAAGATTTTTGAGACATTGGCAATTAACTTGAATAGTTGATTACTCCAGGATGAAGTTAATTTGGTAAAAAGGTCAGCGTAATGTAAATTTACCAAGAACTGATGGTTTTTTAATTATATTGCTTGTAAGACACATGATTAGTGAATCATTTGGTTCATCAATTAGTATTATGTGCATTGGATATACAGTATTCTTGGGATAGAGTATTCCTTTGTTAAGGAATTGACTCAACTCATTAGTGATTCTATCCCAGAGAGCTCAATTGGATAACTAATCATAATGAATCCGAAAATAATAACTGAATTGATATTCAGCAGGACTTTGGGTATCTAGATTTAATTCTAGATGATAATCTGAAGTTTTTTGTTTTTTGTCAGAGAATCATGTTGAGAGAATGTTCCTAAAATCCAGTATTTTCCTAGTGGGAAAGATTTTGGGATGATTCTTACTTTTCCTGAGTTATGTTGGACATATACTCCAGTATCTTGTAAAATGATTAAGTATGGTTTTGGATTCCAGAAAATTATGATTGATGAATCATACGAATCAAAATATTTATGATTGATGGATCATAAATAGATATTTAATTAGTGTGATGATTCTTAAGTGTCGCAATAATTTCTTGATCTATGATTTGAGTAAGAATTCAGACTAGTGTTTTGAATATCTTTACTCCAGTATTTTATTGAGAACCTATGGATCTCACATAAATTCTCACAAGATAAGTATTTTATTTATCTAGTGGATGCTACTCCGCTACAGTTTATGGTATGCAGATGTTTGAGTACAATTTTTTCTTTTGATTAGATCTCCAAATATCATAGGGGACAGACAAATCTGTTAAGATAAATGATTGCTAGTTTTCTTGCATATGATGCTAGAAATAGGGCTAACTAACTCATGAGAGTATTGAGCATACTCAGAGTTGAGTTTTAATCATTTTATATCTTAATGATTCTCCTAGAGATTCTAGTTGAATGAATTATCATATCTTAGAATTGGATTCTAAGGATAGTTGTACTTGGAAGCTTTTTATGAATTGTTTGCCAGAGTTTGTTAATAATTTCAGACTATAATTATTATTTTTCTTTAACTTTAATCTCCTAAGTTAGGGAATATTTCACTCACTGGTTCATGTAATTGTTTTACATGAAGGTGATGTTACTAACTTGTGTTGAGTGTAACCCAGTTGAGAGAATATATCTCTTAGTGTACTTTTCAAACTAGAGGTTGTACTCCAGAATAGAGATTAACAATTTAAAATAGGTTCATCTTTGATTACTTGTTTAATAGTAGTATTAAACCATTTTTATAACATGGCATGTTCTCATTCAACTAGAGTATTTCTTTAAGAGCATGCTACTTTGTTTTTGGGTATCGACATTTGGGAAACTTTCGCTTTATCCTTCAAAAGAAATGCAATGAGTATATAATTAGATTTCCATTCATGTTGTCAAATAATATATCTATCCATAACAACACTTTGGATCTCTGACAATAGATCCTTCATGATATAGCAAGGAAACTACACTACATGTTATGATTACATGCACAATTGGAAGCAAATATCTTGTATGGAACATCAATATAATATTCCTGTGAAAATATATCATTTCATACTTGGAGATAATTCTATAGGTGTATATGTATCGTAATAGTCAAACAAGGAAACATCATGCATTGGAATGTCCAATATTCCCTTGTTAAGTGCTACTATATTCTGTCATTTATCCTCTAGTCATTGATTAAAAAAGGATAGACGATATGAAATGTCAACAAGGGAACTTCAAATGGACCACATACGAAAGATGAAAACCCCCGAAGCTAGTTTGTTAATGATAACCAAACTAATAATATACAGCTTATAGAATGCCAAAAGGCAAATAGATCATGCTATCGTGAAGAACACATATTAGCTTGATAACTTGGTTATTATAAAATCTTTAGGGAAGCGTATCTACTATGAGCAAATCAATTCAACCAATGAGAATATCGAATAATAATCTAACAAAACATTATTGAGTTCAAGTCTATATCTCATATTTTACATTTCTGTTATTGTGAAAATATTTTCTTGCCTCCAAAATACCAAAAATTATATGGATATGTATAATTCAAATGTATTAGGTGATATATGTCAACGTCTTAGACAAGTGATTCATGTATCATGCATGAGTATGGTCAACTTTCTCAAGGCATGACCATATAAAAGTCTACTTTGTGCTTGGTTGTGGTTTCACATGTGCACTTGATCTAGTCTAGGATTTACGAATGCACTTTTGATTTATTAAAGAGCTAATATCTCAGATTTGGATTTGAAATTTTCATTATAAGTATATACTTTATTTTATAAAGGTCTCACATGTAGCTATACTATTTTTTGAAGCCACACCAAATAGTGAAACTCTCAGTTTTTTAATACCACCATGCATGTCCCAATTTGTATGGTGGATAAGAGTTGGGACCCTAAACCCTAAACCCCCATGCACGTATGAGCACACTTAAGTCCTTTGGTCTCATGTTGCTACCTAGGAGCCATTCATCATTGATTGTACTCTTCTACCATGTCGACCCTATTTGCCAATCAAATTTAGCATCAATGAGATGTTAGAAATAAGAGATAGAATATACATAATGACTATATCAATTTGTGAAAGATTGGGACCCGCCATTTTCTCCACACTTGTTGGAAATGTGAAAAGACTAATTTTGTACGTAATTTGAAAAACTACTCCTCCATCATACATGTCTATGAGGATTCCCCTGCTTGTTCAGATGCAGTTGTCAAAATACGGATATGCCAAAGGAGTCGATTAAAAAATCGGCCTAGATAAAATAGTCTCACGTGCTAGTAGCACAAGAGGTGGCACGACTATCCCAAATTGGAATGGAAATGGTCACACGGTTAAAACAAATTTTGACAAGGCCCAATGAAGTGGTTGTCGAATATCACAACATAATTTGAGATCAATTTAAATAATTTGATGAGACAATAATTAGTATGGTAGTACGTATTACTAGTTTCTACATAGGCTTGAAAAATGAGATTTGGAATTAAATGTGCTATCTTGAAGAATAGATTTAAGAGAAGCATGCAATGATGTTGTGCAAATTCAAACTAACTTGTTTCAAGTGAAGTGCTTAGATAAAGTACACTCAAGGGAGGAATGGGAAGGGATGATCTCATTAGTGATGATTGACAAGGAACACATGGAAGACTAGGTTTCAGAAGAGAAAAAATTACAACTAAGTGAATCAAGTGTTTCATGCCAAGCGAAGAATCAAGAACACCATCTCGAAAATGACCACCATTAGTCAAGTGCATGCAAAACAATACTTATTGAGACCAAATCAATGTGTGTGCGTAATGCTTTTGAAATCATGCGTGCAGCAATTGTCCCAAACCAAGAATCCTTGAGCGAAGCCTCTGTTAGCCGACGCCACGCCCCGAGGTGTCGATGCAATTCCTCACCACTCAAAAGGGCTTTTTAGCACATGAACAAGGAGGAAGGCCCAATTGATGTTAGGCAATGCTTTCACATTCAAGACCTTACATTTCAGCTAGCTAGAGGCTAGGACCCTTGCACGGACACACATGCTCAAAGCCATTAATGCATTCAAGCACGGAGTTTATATAACCTACTCTTGGATTTTTTAATCAAACATTGAATATGCTAACAATGCTTTTATAGAGCTTGTGCCAAATGGCTTCTCTTACTATAGCAAGTACTATACACCTCAAATTATCTTGTTTGAGATCTTGCCATGAGGCAAGAACGTTTAATAATACGTGAGCAAATCTCATCATCATGATGCATCCATGATCTATTCAACAACCAAGGATATATTTATGGAAGCAATCAAAATTCAATTATTCTAAAAGTCATGCAAGAACAGATTACTTTATTCACCAAATTCTAGAGCCTAATTAAGAAACCTTCAAAAAGTCATCAACCTTTTAGAATAGTAGTAGTGATTATAGTGCATTAAATTCTCCAAAGACTCCTCTTGAGAAGTGCGAGGTTTAGAGTGTAGTTAATCTCTCTTTGTGTGACTTTTTCTCATATGATGGCGATAGTACACTCGAGCACGATCATTTACCATACAATGCACATGTACTTATAAAGCTTTGAATAATGGAAGTTGGCAATATTCGAGAATAATCTAGGAAAACATGCTAGTTTAATTATTCCATTCTATAGATACGTGCTTGCGGTGGTATGTGGATACACCTGGATGGATCTGGGTTCTGGATTCTAAGATGAACGCTTAGAGCAGATGGTGCGTGCAAGCATCCACCCACAGAGTCTCTTTTGTGGAAGAAAAACCTGAAAAATTATAAAAGAAAGACTAAACAAAGCAAACTTTTAAGAATAGGGGGACAACTAGACAAATGATGGATCACTCGGGAGATTCATTAGTCAGGTGGGTTGTGTGACAAGAAAACGCAGCGTCCAGATCCATCGAAGCTCTGCAGCTGCTTTTTTTCGATAGAATCAGTCTTGGGTGGCAAGAGTTTTGGATCTGAATCTATAGAGTAGTATAGAATATTGGCAATGGAAAAGGTAGAATATATAAGATGACGACTTATACATATTCTCACGCATGCACCAAGTTGCACCATGCAAAGGCTGCTACCAATACCTTATCTCTGGGGAAGAAAGAGATGAAAAATTTGAAAGTGGGTTCTGTGCATTTGGCTGGAGTGATCAGTGTGGAGTTGCCTCTGACTAGTCATCGTAGCAATTGGGTTATATGGAGATATACTTTTGAAATCACATCATTCAAAGCTATAGCGTGTGCACACACTCCCGGATGCATTGTGAAGATCCAGACTTCAACAACTCAGAGGAGGTTCCCTGGAAGATGGAAGAAGAATATGATCTTGTATTGATTTGTGCTCTCAGCCGGTGGATTCGTGTGACATGATGGATTCAATGTGGATCTCCCTCCTTTGTGGGGCTTTGAGAAACGTGCACTTGAATGAGATGATTCTGCTGGCAGAAGTGTGGTAGTATGCTGGCAGAAGTGTGTAGTCTACAGTGCTCGCAAAAAATTAACAAATACAACATTTTTAAAATTTATTTTAAATTTATAATTTTTTTATATGGCTTAAAATTAGTTGATTTTAGTTATAAATCTTAGGTTTTGAGGTTTTATTTTAACCTTTTAATTATTTTTCATAATAGGTTTGTGGGTTTTTTAATAAGGTTAGTTTGAAACTTTTTTACGAGCACCGAGCATTGGTGGTAGATCTCAGTGAGTTAGAAACTGCAATGGATTGGTGCTGCAGTATGGGAAGAATACGAAATCGGCATGCTGGTGTAGCTTGAGAGAGAGAGAGAGAGATCCTGCAACAAAGGAAAGCGCTATACTGCCATCCGATATCTTCATGAGTTCGCGCTCTGATAAGACAGAAAAGATGAATGACAGGAATGTTGCTTGTTGCACTAGACTGCAGTATCAGTCAAGGGACGAAAAGATTTCCAGAATTTTGCTCCCGATTAACTTGATCACTGCTATTACGGCGCTGCTGCTGTGGGCATATTATCCGGATCGGTGCAGGGCAACCGCAATACAAGCCTTTGGCGAAGACCTGTCTGAAAACAGACTGGGAACCCAATCTTTTCGTAGAGGTAACCTTGCCTTGTGATTGTGTTTAATTGTGTTCATATTTTCATTTGAGTAGAATAAAAATCAAAGCTTTCTAACAAGTTCAATTATCCATTCATGGCGCCCAGCGCCATGGACATTGTAATAGAGAAAAATATACTGAAAGCAAATTTGTAGTACCGTACATCTTCACTACTGCTTAAAGAGCTACTTAAATGTTGATATTATTTCCAGATCGTAACAGCTGATTGATTGATAATATACTATAATTAGGGCGTGATAAGTGTCGATCATTTGCTAGCGAGTGATCGAGTGTGCGAGTTAGTATCTGCGTTATACTTAAGATGATCCAATCTTAAAGCGTTTACCTTTTGTTCACGTAGTTGACATGGATGATGTTGATGTCAAGCAAAACAACTTTGTGTTTGCTGATGTCAACAATCCGCACCACCTGTAGCTATCCGTGTCGTCCTCTTCTTGGCATTACCCTGCCTGGACCTTGGCTATAAAGCCTGCCCACGCTGGGAGGGTCAGCAATCCAAAAATTCAGAGTTCTTTGTAATATATTCCTTTGCTATATGACGATAGCTTCTGTGTGTTCTTGATATTGATATGTTCAGTCTCTCTCTACTTCTTAAATGGATGTGTTTTTTAACACAGCGTAAGGCCGTTTTTTTTTTTTCATCTGCACGTTAATATTAAATTATGTTACAAAGCATTGCATAATTCTAACCCAACAGATGATACTGAAATTTGTGTGCGTTTTGTATTCACAGAGTTGCAAACTACAGGCTTACTAGTGACCCAGGACTACCAAGCTCTATTATCTCTAAAAACAACACTTGAATCGCACAATGGGGTTTTCTCACCCATTTTTGGCTCTTGGGCAGGCAATGCCACCGACCCATGTTCCTGGAATGGAATCGGATGCGGTATCTTCGGGGGGGTGATGCGAGTGAGAAGTGTTAATCTATCCAACAGCGTTTTGAGAGGTTTCATTCCTCTCGAGCTAACCAATTTAACAGCCTTAGTATCAATATCCTTGCAGAATAACCAGCTTAATGGCACTATCCCTCCGAAGATTGGTACACTCTCCTACCTGACATCCTTAGACCTCTCCAATAATTCTTTATCCGGCCCAATTCCTATCGATTTTGGTGGCTTGACTAATTTGCAATTCTTGAATCTAGCACAGAATGCTTTGCTCGGTGGTATTCCGATGGAACTTCTATCCAATTGTGGGAATCTGAACTTTCTCAACGTTTCTTTTAACATGAATCTTGGTGGGCTGCTCCCTGCTGGATGGAAAAATTGCCAAAATTTGACTCATCTGGACCTTGCGGTTGCAAACGTAGGGGGTGGTATCTTGGTGGAGCTCGGTGAACTTCCAGCACTTCAGTACTTGAACTTGGGAGAAAATAATTTCACAGGAGAGATTCCCAGTGCTCTTTTTGCCAACTGTAGAGAACTGAATTTTCTAGATCTATCATGCAATCACCTGGTTGGAGCAATTCCAGCTGAAGTTGGAAACTGCAGCAAATTGACAGTTGCCATGTTTTCCCAAAACAACTTATCATCAATTCCACCAGAAATTGGTCAACTTACTGATCTCAATTGGCTGTTGTTGGGCCAAAATGGGTTTGTGGGGGAAGTTCCGTCCCAGCTATCTAGCCTAGCCAATTTGACTATCCTAGATTTAAAGAATAACTCTTTCTCTGGAAGCATTCCTTCATCACTGAGTCAATTGAAATCTCTGGAGTACTTGTTCCTGCAAAGGAACATGCTCACTGGATCCATACCAGCAGAATTTTCAGCGCTTCCCAATCTGATCTATTTTGACTTGGCTAATAACCTCTTCACAGGAACTATTCCAAGTTCCCTGGGCAACCTGTCAAGGACAATGCAGTTCCTTTTCCTTTGTCAAAATCAATTCACTGGGCGGATTCCGTCTGAGCTGGGAAACCTCATCAACTTGCAAATACTGGACATCGGAGAAAATCAGCTCACTGGCAGCATACCAGGCAGCATATTCAACCTTCAGAAACTTTTGTGGCTTCGTCTATCAAACAACCGCCTCAGTGGCCAAATTCCTAATGAGCTTAACAATTCTACTAGCCTCATGTGGTTGAATTTGGCCAACAATTCGCTCTCAGGTCCTCTACCACAAAATCTAAGCTCTGTTTCAAGTACTGTTAAACTTACCTTTCAACTCAATATTGATAAGCTTTTCTACCTCCCTAGACAACTGGGGGATAAAGATATTGTTTTGAGATGGCTTCCAAGACTTGGATATCCTTACGACGGAGTTCCAGGAATATTGAATCGTGACGACTCGCAGTCTTTTTGGAATTTTCTGATGAGAGGCACCAGTCAGTATCCTACTTGTCAGTTTCTGTCAGCTTTTGCTGGGAATGGCTACTTGCAGATTTTCAATAATCGATTGAGTGGCAGTCTGCCTCCAGACTTGGGGAATCTCACACATGTTAACGGATTCCATATGTCTAACAATAACTTCTCTGGAGCTATTCCTCCAGCATTCAACAAGGCAGGATTTACATTCTTAGAGCTAGCTAACAACTCATTAACAGGTGAAATTCCAACAGATTTCGGTGGCATGCGATGTGCATTGGTCTTGCAACTTGAGTACAATAATCTTTCAGGCAAAATACCCGATTCATTGCAGCAGTGTGACCAACTTAACGTGTTCAATGTCTCCTATAATCCCCAAATGTCTGGTCCAGTTCCATTTAAGAACCAATTTTCTATAATTGGTAATACTTCATATCTAGGAGACGATCTGCTTTGTGACGCTGTTGTCAAGGGTAGCGCACTTCTAATCACCTCACATTGGTGTAGCCCAACTGATGAACTTCCACCAGCAGGAGGCACTGCTCCACATTCCAGCAGATCCAAGCCCAGTGCCACAACTATTGTTGGCATCATTCTAGGGTGTACTTTGGGGGCCCTTGTAATAGGCGTTATAGGATTCTGTATAATCGGCAGAAGTGCACCTGTAAAATCTTCATCCAAGGAGTTCTCAGATGACGAAAAGGACTGTCATGGCCGTGCTGATACAAGTGTACAGATCTCTTTATTCTCAATCGAGTTACCTAAGCAGCTCACATACACAGATCTGCTAATGGCAACCAACAATTTTGATGAGGGTAATGTTGTTGGTAGTGGAGGATTTGGGGTTGTTTACAAAGCCAGGCTGATGGATGGATCACTGGTTGCCATAAAGAAGCTCATACAGGAGGGTGCACAAGCTGATAGGGAGTTTCTGGCAGAGATGGAAACCCTTGGCCATGTGCACCATGACAATCTCGTCCCACTGTTGGGATGCTCCACCTTTGGGAGTGAGAAGCTTCTAGTGTACAGGTTTATGGCAAATGGAAGTCTAGATGACTGGTTGCACGAGCGGCCTGAAGGTCGACAAAAGCTGGGATGGCCCCTCAGACTGAATATTGCATTAGGGATGGCGAAAGGGCTAAAATTTCTTCACCATAGTTGCTCACCACCCATCATCCACAGAGATATGAAAGCCAGCAATATCCTTTTAGATGAGAATTTTGAGCCTCGTTTGACTGATTTTGGCTTGGCTCGAGTGTTGGGAGCACAAGAAACTCATGTGAGTACTATGGTAGCTGGAACTTTGGGTTATGTTCCTCCGGAGTACTGCCAGACATGGAGAGCCACCATCAAAGGAGATGTTTTTAGCTTCGGAGTGGTGCTGCTGGAATTAATTACTGGAAGAAGACCCATGGATAGTGCCTACAATGATCACAACTGCAGTAATATTGTTGAGTGGGTGATAGCTCTTGTCAAAGAGGGCTCCCAGAAAAAAGCATATGACCACATTGTAGCAAACTCTGGATCCCCAGTTGAACTTCTCCAATTTTTGAAGCTGGCGACATGGTGCATTGAAGATTTGCCAATCAAAAGACCCACAATGCGCGAGGTTCTTAAAGCACTAGAAGAGATCAAAGGTGGAAACTACGCTAATTCAGGAACTGAACGGAAATTCTAACTGGATACTAGTGTGATTCAGATGAGGGTGACGTGGAGGAGAAGAAAACTTGCACTCTGTCCTTCAAAAGATCTTGCACACATTCATCACGGTCTTGGACATTTTTTTACTATCAACAGAAGCAGCATCATGTTGGCCTAGCACCTTGTTACATTGAAGCATTACTACAGCTATGAAGAATACCGGAAATTGCTGACAAAGTAATAGGAAGCTTTAGTTAGACAGATATGTCCTTAAAACTTTGTAAAAAAGCTACTGATTGCTTCTGTTGAACATTTTCATTTCACAGGGTTATAGATCCACAACGAGGCCCAAATGGTTTGTTACAGAAAATTTTTGGTTTCTCATTTTGTTCAAGTCAAGAGGCCCTAGAGGCATTTCACTTGAACTACTTCAAAAGAATTGTAGCAACATCTCAAGTAAACTTCTAAAGGACCTTCTATATATGCTAATACAGCAGATCCAATTTGGATCTGTGAATAAGAAGTGTAAATAGGGTGCTTTTGACCTGAAAAGTGATCATATTGGTAAAGCCATCGACCCAAAAATGCATTTACAGCTATGGACACCGATGATACAAAAGATGCATTTGTGACAACTTATGCCTGCAGGTTTACTCGATGTAATCGCGCAAGCTCGTATGCTTAACATGCAATAAAGCAAGCCTCATGTTATAAAAAAGTTGGTGCCTAGGTTCATGATGCAGCAAAGATAGCTTGCAATGAGACTTTTTTTGTCACGTTAAATCTTGCAAATGGAGATAAAGCATGCTTAGTCAACTATCTAGGCCACTTGCATTTGCATAGCATTGAAGATGCCAAAAGGAATGACAACTGCAGGAAATCAAGCAAATAATCTGCTCAAATGCATGCTGCTGACCGATTGCTGTTGAAATCCTTATAGGTCTGACGATCAGATAGCTCAGATACCTCTCTCAATAAGATGCATAAAACTTTTGCCTCTTGCAAAGGGAATGGAGCATGTTTTAATGAGACAGTCAAGGAACACGTGACCTCAATAAGGCACTTTATAATGAAACATCATAAGAATCATAACTTTCTTCTCTATACATAAAATTGAAGCTTGGTCCAGCTAGCACCTAGACTTCTGGGCATTGTGCACTTGCATACAGCAAGCAAGCCGATGCTAAAAGCATGTAGAGGGAGCCCAGACAGTCAAATAACAATACTGGAGGTTACTAGTATGTAGTCATTAGTTTGGTGTAGGGAAGAGAGTTTAAACTCATTGGTATAAAGTGCGGCAAATAGTCAAAAGTTCCTAGGAGCAACATACCCAGAGATTCTTAGTTCTACCTTGACTACTGTATGAGTGCCTTGTGCTGTTCATTCATTCCGTTTTAAATAGCAATTGAAACAAAATTCCACCGATGGAGAAGGGGCATGGATTAGCATATGAGTAGATTGAATGATTTCGTGTAACTAGAATAATATGCTGAATTCCTAGAAAAAGGCACGGAAATAAAAGCATTCCAAGCACACCTTTTGATTCTACAAAACTCACAATGGTTTTCCAGAATATAGAAAGTGTTGCGAATTGGCTTATGGACTTTTGATCTGGCATAGAAACTGATATTTACGTTTCATGGGCACAACCTGTCAGGTTCTTGTTTCTTTATGCATCTTCAATATTTAATTTGCTCCAGTTTGTTATTCTGCATTGAAAGAGATTCTCAGAGAATCGATAATTCTGTGACCGTTCTCTATACGACTATGTTGAAATAAAAATAATTCTCAGAGAATCGAGAATTCTGTTATACGACTATTGAAATAAAAAAGTGTTCTCTAAGTAGAATAAGATGGCAGACACACTTGAGAGCTATGCCAACAACAATTCTTAGGCCCTGAGAATTTATTTTTCAGTAGTTCGATAAATTTGTGAATTTGTGAAATCCTACCCAAAATTTTTAGGAAGGCATCAAACTAAGACGGAATTTCTAGAACCTGAGAATTGCCTCACTGATCTGCGAATGTTAAAGGGAAGGCATCAAACCAAGACGGAAAGGAACCTGAGAATGGCATCAAACCATGCAGGCTTGTCGATGATCTTAGATTTCACTGCCTTTGTGATCTTAGATGCCGTTCTGAGGTTCCTTGTCCGTCACATTGGCGATGACTCTGAATCAGGAAATTTTCTCACTGGTGAACCCACCTGACAACGAGCCTGCAACATGTGTTGGAGAACCCATTTCAACTGCAAACTTGTTGTGATCCCACATTTCAATCACCTTGCAAGTCATTGCTTTGGTGTTCGGCTTCATTTGTCACTAATTTTTACCAAAATTTGCAAAAAAATGAAGCATTACATCTACGTTCCGAAACAAAAAATTATCTATACTTCCACTCATCTTGCCTCGTTCATCTTATGCCTCATAAATTTTGTCATGAGACGTGAACTCTAAGTGGCAGCCCAGTCAATTTACTCATCAACAGTCGTGTTATGTGCAGCAGAATTGATTTGGGCATTAGTGTGATCCCATCAGTTTCTGTGACAAATACTAAAAAGCATTAGTCTCTGTGACAGAAATAGCACATGGGGTTTCAGATAGCTGCTGTTAAAATGATTAAATTCTGAAGATGCATAGAGAAACAAACACCTGAAGCGTTGCACCCATAAAGCCTACAGTTTCCATGCCAGAGTAAAAGTCTATGTATAACCCAATTTGCATCAACGTTGCACCTTATTGAATCACGGCCATGTTCATAGGAAAATGATGAGAAATTCATAAAGCCATCTACAAAAATTCAACAAATCACCTTCTCTGGGAAATAACATTCTACAACTGTCACTGCCTTAAATTTACCAAGTGCCTTTCTTTATCACCATGATACTTTTATAGCCTTTGCAAATGAAGCACAAAACTCTGTCAGTCTCCCTCCCCATCACCTTGTGATCTAACAATTTCTTCCATTACACAGCCCAATAAAAAATGGGCAGTCCTCAATTTAAACTAATCTCCAAATCTTCTTATAGTTCTTGCCATGGTAATACTTAAATGAATTGCTAGCACATGATCAAACAAGAAAATGCTTCTCTCTTTCTCTCATGCTCATTTGCTCAAATATGGAGCAAACTCTATGTTGATCACTCAATGACAGCCCTATTTGTCCCCACATGATTTCATAATTTATTACTGCAAATTGCACGACTATTGGTATTTGTGGAGCTATATATATATATATATATATTTGGGGAGAAAGGGGCCTTCCAAGGCCCTTTGCCCGGGTGCATGTAAAAAGTGTGCTTGAAAGGTGCATGTAAAAAATGTTTCCCTAATAAAAACATTTCAAGCAGATTGCTGCGGGTGAGGTGGCAATAATTTCTTTGGAAAAAAGCTAAAACTGATTGAATGGATAGGGGAGAAGCCCTCCCAGGAGGCCTTTTCCAGCTTTTGAGAGCCTGGATCAGAGGACGGTAGCCTAGTCCGGGCTCTAAAAAATCGGCCTCTTGGGACTTTCCCTGACATAAATACAAATGCAATATTAAATTTAATTTTCAAAGCATTCTTTAAGGGGAGTTGATGGATTTATTTATTTTTTGATTCAATTTAATCTAGATCCATTCATTCATTAGAATGTAGTCTTGTACATAAAGTTCGGATGAATGATAATTCTCTTGGTTGCACCAAATGCCATTTTATTAAATGTCGACATCAAATATGTTTGACAGGGATTGTCTTGATTAGAGGAAATGACTATGATTATCATTTTGAATAAGTCATGAATTCAGAGAGTGAGTGCATGTTTGTTACCACCATTGTTTTGCACTCTCACATTCAATTACATGTGAATTTGTATGAGAGTACTAATTACAATCCAAGAATCTTATTGCATTCAATTGTTATGCTAGATTGAATGTGTTCATCTCTGTCTTTCTTGTTTTGTACATGCTGATAATACATCCATCGTACTCATTGACTGTTAGATGAATGTTAATGCATTTGCATTTAACTATCCACTCTACATCATATGTGTTTATCTATGTAATCAATCATTTTGAATATTGACAATTTTAAAGTTATTATTAGATATATCAACATCAAATCCAAATTTTTGATAGGCATAGTCATGCGCTGAGAAAATTTCGTTATCCGCATATTTTCCCATAGACTTGACCTTGCATCTTGGTCTTTTTGGCAGAACACCTAACCATAACTAGTTGAGTACAAAATTTAGAAGTGGTTTATCAACCATCTTTGACTAATTATTCGAGTATTGAAAGTTTTGGTAGTTTGTAACATGAGGTTGTATGGAGTGTAGGAGGGAGGAGTAGATTCAAATCAAATTAGTCTCTAGCAATTGATGGATTCACTAATTCATTTATCTTCAAGTGTTTTTGGTCTTAAATGAAGAAACATGTGAGACCATCTACTTTCAAGAAGATTTGGTCGCACTAATGATTTTTCACAATAAGCAAAAGTAGGGCCAAAATTGATTTTACTTTTATTTTTGATGTTTGTATGCCTATTGCAAGTATTTAACAATCAGTTATAGGTCGAACGCTAGTGAAAGTGTTGACTCATCAACAAATCTATCTAGGCAAAACTCAATTTTTATCAAGAGAAATAAGACACAAGCTAGTTTGCACAATTACCACTTGTAAATGACTTTGAGGCCATGTTGTGGAATGTCACACGTGGAATCATTAACCTAGCTTTGGAATGGTACCTTTGGGATATGTCCAAAGAGTGCATAGATAGGGTAGAGAGAAAGTAGGAACTAAAAATAGCATTTTTCTCATTGTTTTTGGATCTCGAGGCATTGACCCTAAATAGGGTGGATCAAGCTCAAAGTGAATATGATCCAACTTTGTACATAATGTATGATGTAAATGGCATTGTACTTTTATTGATTTATGTAGATGACATCATGCTTAGTGGTGATAACATTGATGGTATTGAGAAAACCAAGAAAAATCTATCACTAGAATTTAAGATGGTAGATCTTGGTCAACTTCACTTTATGATTGCAAGCATGTAGAAACACCAATGGAGCAAGATGTAAAAGTGCTCAATAAAAGTGATGAAGCATCCTTTATGGACATCACTCTTTATAGGCAACTTATAGGCTCCTTAATGTGGATCACCATAACTAGGCATGATCTATGCTTTAGTGTGTGTAGGATAAGTCAATATATGCAAGATCCATTAGTGATACATTGGAAAAATGCTAAAAGGATCTTGAGATACATCTCGGATACTCTAGATCATGGAATCCTCTATAGATGAGATGTCATTGATTTGCATGCCTTTAGTGACTCGGATTTTGCAGGTGACAAAAGGGATAGAAAGTCCACAAGTGCATATGCAACATTCATTGGTGGAGGAGTAGTTTCTTGGTTGTCAAAGAAACAAGAAACCATAACTGAAGCCGAGTATAAAGCTCTCACCACTACAACAAAGGAGCTATTATGGAGCTGAAAGTCATGAGTTTAGATGTTGTTCCAACTCTCTACAATGACAACATTTTAGCTCAACACCTTGCAACCAATCCAATCGTCCATGCAAGGTCAAAACGTATTGAGAGTCTCTCATCATTTTGTGAGAGAGAAGGTGCAATCAAAGGAGATATCTTTGGAGCATGTGGCAAGCAGTGAATGTATTGCTAATATCCTCACTAAACCACTTCAAAGAGCTGCATTTGTGAAGTTAAGATCAGCCCTAGGGTTGATAAGCAAGTCTATGTTATCTTCAAACTAGTTGTGAGGAGGAGTGTTAAATTTACACAAGCTAGTTTGCACAATTACCACTTGTAAATCACTTTGAGGCCATGTTGTGGGATGTCACGTGTGCCAAAAGCATAGGATACCTTATTCTAAGTCAAATCATTAGCCTAGATTTGGAATGGTACCTTTGGGATATGTCCAGAGAGTGCATAGATAGGGTAGAGAAAAAGTGAGAGCTAAAAATAGCATTTTTCTCATTGTTTTTGGATCTCAAGGCATTGACCCTAAATAGGGTTGATCAAGTGGATCTTTAGCTTAGATGAGTTAGAATTAAAGTAGAATCACTGTGCTACTGTACCGTGGGTACTATCAGTGGATAAGGATCAGTTGGCCTCACCACGAGGCAAGTCGACGGGACACACGTCCTGCCAACGGCAACCTAGGTCATGCATGGGTTGCCTGAGTGAACAACTATATGTACAGTGTAATTTCATATTGAGAAATACAGTTGTTATGTGAGCTTGCAGTGGAGAGTGTTTTCTGTCTGTGTTACTATGTAGCATGATCTGTGTTCCTGTGCAAAGCAAATTCTAAGTTGGTATCAGAGCCGTACAGGGAGTGTACACAATACAACATCATCGTCGAAGAGAGCTTCAGGAGAAGAGAAGTCTTCTGAGAGTTTGAGGTTTACGGTGGGCTAAAGACGGAAAGAAAAGTCACTGTATAGACAGTTGTTAGGCATAAAGGGATTTGCAGAGAAGCTGCAAAGAGCAGTGATAGTGGCCATAGCAATTGACAAGGCATGATTTGGTGAAAAACTGAGAAAATTGTGAATTTCTCAGCTTCGGTGGGGTTTTGAAGCTTTCTCTGCAAAGTTGAACCGTGTGTGGTGAAATCCTTACCAAATCGTATGTCGTCAATCCCATCAGATTAGTAGGACTAGGGCGACCTCAGGGAGGTTGAATTTGTAAGAAAAAAAACTCAAAGTAAAGTTGAGAATTGCTTGGAAAAGAGCTGAAGAAGGGTTTCTTGGTAAAAATCAGAAAACTGTTGGAAAAACTAGCTGTTCTCAATCGTTCCAAGGCCAAATACAGATCTGAAAAGTTCTTCCAGGGCACAGACATAGGGCGCAGCCAGCTATTGATTCAGATTGGATCGAAAACGCTCCAGAATCGCGCAAGAACAAGCTGATTTGGCTTGAAAAGAAGCAAGAAATCAGGAAAAATGAGGAGAGGTTGTGGAGGCCGTGAGGACTGTCGCGCACTTCAAAACCAAAAAACACATAGTGTTCCAAAGTGAGACGTGCCTACAAGCGCGTGGATCAACGCACAAAAGCGCCCAGGACCGTCGGATCTCCAATCACATAGATCTGTGTTAAAGATCGAGCCTCCAAGAATAGTTGTGGGCCGTTGGATCCAAGGTAGCCATTGGATTGAGGTGAAAGGGGCTTTGAAAGGACCTGAAGGCCATTGAAGGAAGATTGGCCATTCAACTTCATTAAAAATTTTCAAACTAAAATTGGAGTTGGGTCCCTTCACATGTGAAAGGTAAAGTTTCTTCAAGGTGAAGAAACAGTTCAAAAGTTCAAATTTTTTAGTCCTTTAGCCTATTTTGACCAAACGAAAGGCTATAACCTCCAAACGAAGGGCACCCGGACTGTACCTGCAAGTATGCTTCCGCAAAACAGAGTGATTGCAGTAGAGAAATTGTTCAGAGTGCACCAGAAGTGATTTCACCATTTCACTGTGCACGAAGTTGGGAGTTGACGACTGAGTGCATTTTGGAAGGCGACGCCGATTTGGCTTTCAAATTGGTGGAAAAGCGGTGAGTGGCCTGGTAAGGAAAAAAGCGCAGGTCATTATTTTCAACTTCTGGCATCACTATTGGCCTCTGCATACTGTTAGCCTACAGTAGAATTTTCAAGCAGTTTTGCAATGGCAAACATGGGAGATCCATTTTGAGTGAGAGTAGCAAATTGGACGGGAGTTCCAACTATGGAGTGTGGAAATTCAAAATGAAAAACATACTGATGGAGAAAGACGTGTGGGAAGTCATCACAGGTGATGAGAGAAGGCCGCCAAATGAAGCGGATATCAAAGTGTTCGACAAAAAGATGAGAAAAGCTTTGACCTTCATTAACTTGTCAGTGAAGGATCACATCATTACCTACATTTGTGATGTTGTTACACCCATACAAGCATGGGATGTGCTAAAGGAGCAGTTCGAGACGTCAAATCCGTCAAGAATCATGTTTCTGAAGTCAAAGCTGAATAGTGGCTGCATGGAACAAGGAGAGCACATTCAGACATACATGACCAGAATCAAGACAATGAGGGATGAACTGCATTCTATTGGTGAGCGCATACGTGATGTGGAGCTGGTGCACAATGCATTGTGCAGCATTGCAGAACCCTATCAGATGTTTGTGAGTGGAATAGCATCAAGAGAAAGATTGCCAGCCTTTGACGAACTCACAGGAATCTTGATGCAGGAAGAGCAACGACGAGAAATGGTGAAAGCTAGACGTCAAAATACTGATGATCAGGCACTTGCGACACGCCAAAAACAAGGCAAGGGCAAGGGCAAGAAGAAGTCTAAGCAATAATTTGTCAAGTCTCAAGAGAATGAGGGATCTTCCAGTAAGACCAAGAAGAAAGGCAAGTGCTTCCATTGTGATAAAAAGGGCCATTGGAAGAGTGAATGTCACAAATTCCTGGCGGAACAAGGCAAGGGAAAACCAAAACAAGCAGGTAACCTTGTCGATGAGGGAGAGATTGAAGTCTCTAGCATCTTCATATCTGCATTGTCATATAATCAAGATGATCAAGTGTGGCATATTGACTCGGAAGCCACAAGACACATGACAGGTAATAAGAATTGGTTCAGTAGCATGAAAGTGTTGGATAATGGAACGTCTGTTTCACAAGCAAATGGTGAGGTGTGCAAGATCAAGGGGATAGGCATCGTTTCAATCCAACTACCTGATGGCAAAAGCAGGATAATCAGGGAGGTACTTTACGTACCAGGTTTGAAGAAAAATCTACTTTCTGTTGGAGTCATTACTGATCAAAAGTTGAAAGTAGAATTCGCCCATGATCGTTGCTTTGTGAAGGATGTGAACCAAAAGTTCAAAGTTATTGCGGATGGAATAAGAGAGCCCAATACAAAATTGTACAGGTTGAATGCTACAATCAAGGGGCAACATGGACTTGTATCGTCCATTCCATCGCAAACTAAGTTGTGGCATAAGAGGCTTGGTCACTTGAACTTGGGAAGACTCAGTTTGATGAGAAAATTGGAGATGGTAACAAGATTGCCTACCATAGAAGATCACTTGAAATCGTGAATCTTGTGTATATGGGAAGCATCATCGAGAGAAGTTCAATAAAGGGGGCGTTGCAAGAGCAAAGAACATCCTGGATTTAATCCACACAGATTTATGCGGGCCTATGAGGACCATTTCCTTAGGGAAACCCTTCTATTTCATGACCTTTATTGATGATATATCACGTTAGACGTGAATCTACTTCTTGAAGAAGAAATCATATGCATTTGACAACTTCAAAAGCTTCAAAGCATTGCTCGAAATTCAGACAGGTAGGAAGATCAAAGTCCTAAGATCAGATAGTGGAGGTGAGTACAAGTCTAATGACTTCAATAATCTTTGTGATCAATGTGGGATTAAAGGACAGTTTACGCAAGCTCAGACTCCTGCTCTCAATGGTGTAGCTGAGCGCAAGAATCGGATGATTGTGGAAAGTGCCAGATCTATGCTAGCTGAGATGAAACTACCAAAGGATTTTTGGTCAGAAGCATGCAGCACGGCAGTCTATCTTCAAAATATAAGTCCTACCATTGCCATACCAAAGATAACACATGAGGAAGCATTCACGAAGAAGAAGCCAAAGGTGAACCACTTGCGAATCTTTGGATGTAAGGCCTTTGTACATGTTCCTAAGGAAGAGATGTGAGAAATTGGCAAAAATCTACCTTGGTATTTTTTATGATAGAAGTTTGTAAGTGAATCTCACATGTGTGGAGGATGTTCCCACGTGTGGAGAATTGTAAAGTAAATCAAAATGTTTGATATAGGGGTCTCATAGAATTTCATAGTCAAGCATTTAGGTGTAGGATGTTGATAGGGTCAAATTTGGCATAGATGGCAAATTATCCATTTCCACTTGTAATGCCAATATTGAGCCAAAATAGAGCCAAACTTGTGCCAATTATAGTGTAGACAAGTTTCATGCTTTTGTTTGATGAAGCTTAAGAGGTCCAATAGGATTTAGAGGTGGAACCTTGTGAGGTCCAATAGAAAATTGAGGTGTGCTTGAATATAGTCCAATAGAATCTAGAGGTGCATGGATCAATGGTCCAATAGGATTAAGAGGTGGCAAAGTGTGATCCAATCATAGTTAAGCATAGTGGTAGCTCATGAATCTATTAGTATCATTGTACTCCTCCTTTTGGATCTAATTGATTTTGAGATTGAGTGGATTTTGAGTGTCATTGAATTTCTAGCTTTCTCTCTCTACCCGAGAGCTCATGATGGATTTTCTCTCTCTACCCGAGGAGAGCAGCTTGTTTTTACTTAGAATACTTTTGGAACACTTCCCACACATGTGAGTGAGAGTTGGAAGTGATTGAATGCATGTAGTAGTGTGTTTTTGCCATAGAATCAAAGATAGATCTTGAATCTCAATCTAGTCTTGATCTTGGTGCATCTACACACCTTAGGAGATCACAAGTACATGTAGTGGACAATCCACACGTGTGAAATTCAACATGGTATCAGAGCCTACCTAAGGTTACCATGCATTTTGATCCATTTGAGTGAAAACTATTCATCAATCTTGAGCTAGAAATTGTCAAGGCCCATTTTCCTAGCTATCTTGTTCAATTTTGGATCAAAAGAGATCAAAAGGACATTGATTGGGTCTGACCTGGTACTGTATGGAATCAGGTGCTCAGACACATGTGAGGAACATCCAATTTCAGTTTGGGAGTTCTCTTTCATGTTTGATCCAAAAATCTTGCTAGATAGCTTGTTTTGAAGCTATTTTTGTCTAGTTTCTGATGCAATGTCAGTTTCATTCCATTTGGTTAAGCCAATCAAAAGTTATAAGCTTTTGAAGAGGGTTAGGTAGGGCACCTAGACCTGGGTGGACACATTTGGTTTGGTCAAAAGATTGCTTGTTTGATCCAAAATCACAGTTGAATGCTTACCAATCTCATCTATATGTGATCTAGGCACTGTTTTGAGATCTTAGCCATTTTGTTTCATACAATATCATTGTATTTGAGTCAAATTTGCTTTCTTAGTGTATTTCACACGTGCTAAGAGTGTTTGATCCTAACTTTGCCCATACTCCATCATTTGATGTAAAGTAGATCTAGTTTTGGAGAGATTGAGATAGCTAGTGAGAATCATCTCACAGTTTGTTGCAAGATCTTGCATAGGAGATGGTAGCACACCATTATTGGATCCTATAGTGAGAGAGAAGCAACATTTTTTGTTCATCACTTTTATTTATCTCCACTTTACATGACTTCAATGAGTTCATACTTGTTGCAACCAAGTGAGAGATTGTCTACTTCCAATTATTCAATATGGAAGTTGAGGATGGAGTCCATCTTGATACTCCAAGATGTGATGGACATTGTACTTGGGATTGAGGAGGAGCCTCAAGTCCTTCAAGAAGTACAAAAATACAAGAAGAGAGCTAGGATGGCTCTCCACTACATTAAGATGAATGTCTCTAATGAGATATTGAGGGAGATTGGTGATTGTTCTACATCCAAGGAAGCTTGGGATTGTCTCAAGTCCATCTATGAGACTAAGAACACCTCTAGGCTCCTCACTCTTAGAAATCAAATATTCCAAAGTAGTCAAAAGAGTGATGAGAGTGCATCTAATTATGTTTTGAGAGTCAAGGATATTCATAGGGAGCTTGCATGTATTGGTGACTCAATCAATCAAAGTGAGCTAGTCCAAGTCATTCTCAATGGCTTGAGAGATGAATATGACAACCTTGTCCAATCCTATGCTATTAAGGAGGAGCTACCAAGTTTGGAGGCCCTTCAAAGTGTGCTTATTTCTGAAGAATCAAGACAAGAGTACAAACTCTTGAGGATGGACAAGCTATCACTCAATCATGATGATGGCAAAGTTCTATTTGCCAAGCACAAAGAGAGGAGTAAGAAGCAACACCATCACTTCTCTAATGACAAAGCCAAAGACCAAGATGGAGAGGAGGATAATACCTCTCATGCTTCTAATTCAAATCTCAAGAAGAAGATGATCAAGTGCTTTTATTGTAGCAAGAAAGGCCATTATGCCACCAATTGCTTCAAGAAGAAGAATCAACTCAATCAAGCCAACATCACCAATGAGAAAGAAGACTATATTACAAGTGATGGAGAAGGCTCTCTTATGGCATCAAGCTTCTCCTCTTCCACCTTCAACAAGGATGACTCATGGTATATTGATAGTGGAGCATCTTCACACCTTTTTTTCATCTATTATGCCTTATGATGGAGTCAAGAAGACCATATACTTTGCAAGTAAGCATGAGTGCAATATTGAAGGAGTAGGGATTATTCCCTTGAAGCTTGCATCTTCTAAAGATCTCTTTCTCAACAATGTTCTTTTTGTCCCAAAGCTTACAAAGAACATCTTAAGTGTTGGCCAACTTCTTGATAGTGGCTTTGATGTCAGTTTCAATATTGACAATTGTGTGATTAAGAAGGATGGTGAGATCCTTGCATATGGATCAAGATTTGAAGGCATCTACAAATTGGATCCAAGTGAGAGTGCAAACTCTCTTGATGTTTCTTATATTTCCAATATTTCAAAGGAGGAGGATTACACAAGATGCACATATCTTCTCTCTTCAAGTATTATGGTGTATGATTATTCCTTATTATTCAAAGCATATGTTGAGAAGAAATTCTCATTGAAGATCAAAGCTATGAGGAGTATTGGAGCTCTTGAAGGAATAGCACCATATGAAGTTTTATTCAAGATGAAGCCTAAGATTGATCACCTTAGTGAACTTGGTAGTGCTTGCCTTGCACATATTCCCTTGGAAACAAGAAGGAAGGATGATCCAAGCTCATGGATCATGATTGGATACTCATCTCTATTTCAAATGTGATCGTGAATAGAGATGTCATATTGCATGAAGATTCAATCTTGGAAGTGGCCGAGATAAAGGCTTCTCAAGAAGCATCACAAGTTATCCTTTTTGAAGGTATTCAAGTTATGATGGGGCCAATGTGTGAGGAGGAGTTTCTTCTTCATATGATTTCCAAGATCTTCAAGATGACTTTATGGCTCACCTTACATGGCAAATAGGGGCATCTTTCATGTTGTATCTACTACAACACATTCATATATGCTTCTCTTCCTTTGCTTGAAATGCTATCTTGCTTCGTTGAATTTTTTGGATCTCAAAGTTCAAGAAAAGCTATACTAGTTTTGTATGATGCTTATGCTATGGACATGTTTCTTGTCATTATTGACTTAGATGTGTTTCCAATACTTTTTGAAATCAGGATATTGTATTGTCAAAAGTATGCTCTTGGTTCTAGTAAGAACAAGATTGAGCTTGGTACTCACTTTTTTGAAAATCATGTTTTCACATGTTTTGAGGCAAATTGTAAACTCCTCTTGAGATTAAGTGAAGCATCCAAAGTGGACACTTACATCCTTGAGAGAGTAACTAGCCTAAAAAAGATCAAGATAGTCTGATATCAAGATTAGATCCATCATGGATATAGTTCATTGTATGTGGACTAGTCAAGCTAGAAAGCATAATCTTGATAATCATCATTGTTTCACATCTTATGATCTTGATCTCCATGATCCTTATGAGGCTTGGAAGCCTCAGATTTCTCTCTTTATGGTGCATCCATCATGCAAGTGGAACTTTCAAGGCAAAGATCATCATCAAGCATGGAGGAAGCCCATGATAATAGTGGCATATTGGTGGAGCACTCTTCAAAGGCATTGGCAAGAGATCTCTACCAAAGAGATCTTATCATGGATATGGTGAGGGTGCTGCTATGATGGATCCCTTGGCTGATCTTCACTTCTTATGCATACCAAAGGATCCACTCAAAAAGAATTACAAACTTCTCAAGTGATCTAGTACCTTTCCAAGCTATTTTTTGAGGAGGAGTGTGAGAAATTGGCAAAAATCTAGCTTGGTATTTTTTATGATAGAAGTTTGTAAGTGAATCTCACATGTGTGGAGGATGTTCCCACGTGTGGAGAATTGTAAAGTAAATCAAAATGTTTGATATAAGGGTCTCATAGAATTTCATAGTCAAGCATTTAGGTGTAGGATATTGATAGGGTCAAATTTGGCATAGATGGCAAATTATCCATTTCCACTTGTAATGCCAATATTGAGCCAAAATAGAGCCAAACTTGTGCCAATTAGAGTGTAGACAAGTGTCATGCTTTTGTTTGATGAAGCTTAAGAGGTCCAATAGGATTTAGAGGTGGAACCTTGTGAGGTCCAATAGAAAATTGAGGTGTGCTTGAATATAGTCCAATAGAATTTAGAGGTGCATGGATCAATGGTCCAATAGGATTAAGAGGTGGCAAAGTGTGATCCAATCATAGTTAAGCATAGTGGTAGCTCATGAATCTATTAGTATCATTGTACTCCTCCTTTTGGATCTAATTGATTTTGAGATTGAGTGGATTTTGAGTGTCATCGAATTTCTAGCTTTCTCTCTCTACCCGAGAGCTCATGATGGATTTTCTCTCTCTACCCGAGGAGAGCAGCTTGTTTTTACTTAGAATACTTTTGGAACACTTCCCACACGTGTGAGTGAGAGTTGGAAGTGATTGAATGCATGTAGTAGTGTGTTTTTGCCATAGAATCAAAGATAGATCTTGAATCTCAATCTAGTCTTGATCTTGGTGCATCTACATACCTTAGGAGATCACAAGTACATGTAGTGGACAATCCACACGTGTGAAATTCAACAAGAGAGACGTAAACTTGATGTAAAAGCTATCAAGTGTATATTCCTAGGATATGATGATCGTGTGAAGGGCTATAGATGTTTTGATCCAGTGGAAAACAAAGTCCATATAAGCCGTGATGTTATCTTTGATGAATCCAAGATGTATGAAGACGAGGATGTTGAGAAGATAGAGACATCCAGTGGGAAAGATGGTATAGTGAGGATACCACCTAATGATTATCCATTCATTGACCTTACAAGTGATGAAAAAGAGGATACATCTCAAGATACTACTACTCAACCTCAAGAGATAGGTTGGAGAGGTAGGGACAAACCTTTTGGTGCAAGAAGGATTGAAGTTGCAGGTGACAAAAGAAGGATGTACCATGGGATACATTTTCACTAGGAAGCCGATCACCTGACAGGAAGCTCCCTAAGTGGTTTGAGAGATTGTTGGAGAGCCGCGACATGGATGACTTTCCAGGATCATCTATCCAGGGAGAGCTACGAAGATCAACAAGAGAGAAGACACAACCTGAAAGGTATGAAGCAAATTATGCTCTCTTATCTAGCATTATTCAAAGCAAAGAACCTTTGACTTATGGTGAAGCGAAGGATGATGACATTTGGGTCAAGGCCATGGGAGAGGAGATGGAGTCAATTGCTAAACATAGCACATGGGACTTAGTAGAACCACCAGTTGGCAAGAAACCCATTGAAGATCCAATCAGCCTCCTGTAGCGCATGTGTTGCATGATCTCTTTCTCTTCTTCAGTCCTCGAACAATCTTCGTTCGTCAAGATTGTTCCTGCAAGCATTGGGGTATTTGCCCCGTTGCAATTTATCATCCTGAAATCCTCTAGGATTTTCTGAGTGTATCTAGACTGATGAAGGTACAACTTCCCTTCTTCATAGTCTTTGTCAATCTGCAAGCCAAGATAACGTCTTGCTTCTCCTAGGTCTGTAATCTCGAAATGATTCGAGATGTCATAATTCACCTCGGCAATTAGCTCTTCGCTCCTGCAAGTATCAAGGTGTCATCCATGTATACAGCAACAATGATAATCTCCGCATCTGTGATTTTCACATAAACATTTGAGTCGGCCATCAGAGGCTCGAATCCCAAAGATCTTAGGGCACGATATTTCTTCCAATACCATTGTCGTGCTGATTGCTTTAGACCGTAGATACTTCTGTGCATTCAACATGCATAAGTAGGAAGTGAGTCGGAGATATAACCTGGAGGTTGATCCATGTAGACTTCTTCGTCTAGCTCGCCATGTAAGAATGTCGTCTTCTCATCGACGATGTGAATCTTGAGGATGTATGTAGCTGCATATGCAAATAGTAGGCATAAGAATGCATGTTTCACCACTGGAGAGAAGTTCTCAGTGTAGTCGATAGCATACTTCTGAGAAAAACCCTTCACTAAAAGTTTGGCTTTGTACCTCAAAACATCTCCATTCAGTCCATACTTCAGCTTGTATACCCATTTGCATTGTACAATCTTCCGCTTATCTGGTAGCGGTTGCAGTGTCCGTATCTTGTTCTTCTTCATGGATTCCATTTCTTCGTTCATGGCTTGGCTTGCTTTCACTTTGTCATACTTCTAAAAGAAAGATATGAACAATGTTATGTCTCATAAATTCTCATCAGTTACTAAGACTACAGAATCGCTCATTAATTTGCTCTTTGGATTCGAGATGCACTATCACATAGGTATATACTTGGCAAGCTTTCTCTAAAATAGACTGAAAGATAGCATACTTGTCAGTGTAAGCTCTCCTTACTCATAATAATTTTCCCACTTAAAATTCAATAACACTTTATAAGACTTTCTATATTCTAAATCCTAAATTGGAGGGAAATGAATTTTCCCTCTCCCACTCATACCTTCCAAGAAACCGCTCAACATGACACTAAGATCATGCAGTTCGAGGCTTTTTCTTTACAACACTGTGAAGAGTTCTTTTCTCTCTTACATGCTGAAAGTGCGCCCTACTAGTTCGCCCTACTAGTTAGCGGTCTACTCTCATGATGATATTTCTTTGATAGCCCATAGCTATTGATAATGCTTGCTCATCACACAAAAGTATGAATGACTTTTTTATGCTTTGAAGTATGGAAGTCCAGCGATGGACAGTTATAGTGCATTTCAGATTGTGGAAACACGTCCATCCTGCCTCACTAAGCAGCGATGGACAAATCATTTTTTTTTTCACAACCCTTCATAAGGTCTCAAAGGGTCAGGTGGCAACGATGATTTGTTTTCTACTTTTTCAACTTTGAATAAGCTCTTTCAAGCTTTGATAGACAATGATGGAGTGGCTCCATACACTATCAGTTGGCTTCTTTTAAACATAGAGGATGGTCGTTGTCCACAATTGGTTCTCTCTCATAATGAAAATGATTGATAATGATTGGTTTGGTGCGCTGTGTCCAGCGATGGACAACATACCCTTTTAACCTGCTTATGCTTCTCTTGCTTTACATAAAACATCCTATTGTCTAGCGATGGACAGTAGGAGCATCTACTTTCTGTGCTTATAAGAGTCAATGGCTTACTGTCCAATGATGGACAACAAAATAAGCTATCCTTTTTTATACTTTCTATATAAGTATTCTTTTCTATCCAGCGATGGATGGATGGATACGATATGGCTCAAGCTAGTAGTTTCTGATCTCAAAGTATAATGATACTCTTAATCATCTTTGCATAGCTTCTGTCTCACGTTACTAAACTGTCAATATCTTATAATGTAGCATCATCTTATTGCTCCGGCCTCTTCTATCTACGGTTTGGTTCACATCCGAACCAAACACTATCTACCTCAAAAAAAAAGGTATGGTACCAACCGAATCTCTATAAAGCAAGTTACCTAGCACACTTCAAATACTTCTTATAAAACATTTTTTCCGTAACTCTTTAAAAGCAGCTGTGTGCTAAAAAGTATATCTTTTGGTTTTCTATGATCCCAAGAGAAAGAATCCTCTCGTATAAACAACAATGGCATCCTCTCAAGAAGCCACATCTACAACCATTCAGGTACGTTTTCTTACTAATGCGCAAACCCTACGCAGCTTAAGCAAGCATGGTATGTTCAGTTCTGTATAGCTTTAATATATCACTCTTCTACACAATTTTGCTTTTCTTTCTTTTTTTCTGGAAAAAAGAAACGACATAAGACCACATCTAATCTTGTATGCAAATTGAATGAACTTGCCTTGAAATAAAATCCTTGTCAAAAAACTGAATAGTAAGGACTCCAATAATACGATCTTAGACAACATGGATATGTGTAAGAGTCGTAGTTTTTACGAAAGGATTAGAATGGCACAGATCTATCCTAATACCTAGTATAAAAATTGGAAGTCTCTTACGAAAGTTAATCATATCTTTCCGATGCAATGTCTTTATATCATGGTTGTTATGTGATTCATGTATAACAATCATGGAAATACTTAATCTTACCCTGTTTAGTGTTACTTTAGACTTTTGGTGAGATACAACTGGAAAGCATGGATATGCTCAGGAGTATGGACAGTAGTGCATGACATACCTTGCCCCGTAAGTGTCACTTGGGTTAGCATAGCATGGATTTGCTCTAACACCAACACACGTGTCCACATCAAGTCTTTTGGCTAAGAAAAATGTAAACGGTTAAAACTTTTCATACTCTTTTATGACTAAAAAAGAACTGATATGGACCAACTACCCATAAACTGATCATCATGGCACTCGCCCCCTGATTCGGTAATATAACGACTTGGCCTATCGCTAAAATATTGCTTGTTTGGGAAGACTAGACTACAATTTAAATTGCTAATTAAAGCTGTCAAGTAATATAACTTCTTTTGGACATGAATAACAACTGACGTTCAGCCATGACACTTGTCTTCCTCATTAAAAACATGGGTAATTTTTTTGACCAAATGCGTTGATAAGGCTGGAAAGCGTACCAACCTTTCTTCGCTAAGTATTCTTATGGTATTGTGGAGCAAGATGTTATAAGCTTTGTTACTACTGAAAAAGAGTATTCAGAAACTTCAAGATTAGATACTTTTGCAACTTTAGGGCTACTCACGTTCCTAAATAGCTGAATTTAAACCTTATTTTACTTGGGAAAAAAAATGACTTCTACCCTTCCCAAAATTGTTTTTGGACTACAATGTCACGATAGTTGAACTAATATTAAAACTACCTATTGGTCGAGTTATTGACCAATGTTTATTTCTACTTGAGGTTTAATATGTTATGAGTCTCTCGAAAGAAAGTGGACGACCGAGATACTTCTCTTCATTTGATTCTTTAACAAATGGTGAAGTGGTTTCGTGGAGTATGTTTCGTGTCTTTTGCTACATAAAATTTTTTTGACACTTGGGTTGGTATAAAAGTGAATTAGAACTTTCTCATTAACTGAAAAAACGTTTCTGTGACTTACTTTAATACTTCTAGCTGCGACATGGATAACAACTGAGATTATGCGTTGACACCTGTGGTTTCCACAATAATTCCCTGGTTTTTTACTCAATTGTTGTTGTGGATGGATGCAAGTGAGCATTTTCTCTTCAATCCGAATGTGTTATGGCGGGTCCAGAAGACATCAACTGCAATTTGATATTATTATTTTTTGCAATGATCTTTAGCGAAATATTTCGATTCGTTTAGTTTTGTTAGATTCAAACACACATTGTTATAGTTGGTGAGGATTCCCCTCTTTTTCATCCAACTATTTTTGGCATACTTTGCCTATGTTTCGCTAATGTTTCGTTTGTGATGGTTTTTTCAGAATTATACCTGGCATGCCGACTTATTAAATTTAGGGTATGTTTTGCCTTTGGTTGCCCTTCACCGGCACCACAAGCCTTTATTGCCTGCATTGGACAAAAAGAATTCCATGATAAACTACAAGAGCTTGACCTTGCTGCCCTCCAAACTGACCCGAATACTTCACAACTATCGGTGTTGGATTGGTGCAAGTTATGGCAAGTCTCCTGCAACTGCCCTAATCTTTTAGCTGAAAAACTCATTTCCATTCATGATTCTCTGGTTTTGCTTGAGGAAGCAGACAAAATTCGACAATTCTTCTCCATTCAGTACGTCAAAGCACAGCTTGATTTCTTTAGAAGATTTATCCCAAGAGGAGATCAAGACTGTTACGCAGAAATATTATTTACCTCCTCCTGCTGAAGTCTCCCCCTTCAAACCCAGTGAGGCTCCGTTCACAAGCCCTCTTATGCCTGACAGGGTGTTTGAGGATCTATTAAGGATGGTTGATAATAAGGCCTGGCTTTTTGGTAATTTCGCTATGATGGCTCCTATTTCTGCTGACATGTGGATAATTCTAGGGGATTTAGAAGGTGAACCAAAAAAGATTAAGGAATTTCATAAAAAAATGGCTATAGAAGAACATTACTTGATCGATAGCCATCTGCACCTTCCTGCTATGTTTGGGATGGACCAGTTTGAACCATCCAGATGTCCCTCTCCTCATGGTATCTTTTCAAGAGTGAAAATGTGTCAAGGGGAAAATGGTGAAAAATCATATCTTGACGAAGCATGGAATTTTCTCCGCCCTTATATGAAATGGGATTGTGGGAGAAAAAACACCAAATGCAATGGTCAGATTGGTTTGACCATGCGATTTGGTTCATTCTCAACAACCTTGATCTTTTCATGCCGGGAGAAAGCCTAAAAGTAAAATTTTTCTCTTTCCTTATGTGGCTGTCTTCTGAGGCAAAACTGATCATTATGGCATCTTTGCTAATCATACAGATATGCCAAAACAGATTATACAGAATCCTAAACAGATATGCCAAAACAAATCATACAAGTAACATGAGTAAACCAAAATTATCACCATTGCAACTACTTCAGAAACAATTTGTCGGTGGCAGCCTATCAACATTTAACAATCATGGCCATGTTCCTTTCACAAACCATAGGTTGTATGCAGCATCTAAAATGGAAAAAAAATCTATAATGCTATTCCATGTGATATAGAACCAAATCGGCCTCCATAAAGTACCATGCATGCAAGCCATCCTTCCAAGCCAGAGGTGAATAAATATAAGGCACCAATGGTACAGTACAACTCATCAAAGCAATGTTTTCTAATCGAATTTCAATAAATGCATGCAAAACAACCATGCCAAGTCCAGTAAGAGGCCGAAAGTTGAGGAGAAAGATATGACATAATGAATCAAGTAAAAACAACATCAGAAAAGAAACATTATCAACATTGCAGCCACGTCAAGCATAAAGTAATGTGTCATTGGTAGCCTGTAATCAAATAACACTCTTGACCATGTACCTTCAACAAACAATAGAAAGTATTTTTTCCTTTTTATAAGCAGGGTTGGACATATTGATAATACTATGATGTATCATGCTTCAAATTGCTTGCATTTCTATATAATGATTACTAGCTAAGAATTCTTGATCAAAAGCTAGGTAAAGGATTTGTTGATGTGCCACGTCTTTCCAAATTTTACACTAATTTCCTTTGAATTTTGGTCTCAACTCCTTCTAAATTCAAAATTTTAAATAAGCAGATTGTAGTCTGTCATCCTTGAGTGTGCATCATGAGCGATAGGATCAAGATAGACCATTCTAATGTAGGTTTGCCAAACCACTCTAAGCTCTCAGTCATGAAACTGTGTCTCACTCTGCTACAAAGGATGGACTATGCAAACCCATGGTGTGCAGAGGTTGATGGAGCCAGTGCCATCTATCTTGCCACTTTGAATTGATTTCGTTTAGCCTATGAAAGTCCAAGCTCAAGCTTCAAGACTCAAGTTTGTAAATAGTCTAATACATTTTAGTATATACTAAATGTGTAATGAGCATAATGAGCATTGAGCATTGAAATTCAGGGCTTTTTAATCTTCAAAGTTCAAACTTCAGACATCAAAAAATGAATTCCAAATTCCCATCATTTTCAAAAGCCATTGCTGCAATATGCATATTGCAATTGCTTAAGTCTTAGTGAATACACCTCTTTGAACTCACCGATTCGAATGTTGGGACTCAAGAACAAACCTGGTAGGGGCTGGTTTCAAAACCTCCAAGCTGGAAAAGGAATTGAACATGGAAAGGACCCTCAGACAAGTGGTGGTAAACCTTCCCAAGAATCGTGCTACAAAAATGATCTCCCTGAACCAAGGTGATCTAGCAATATCCTCAATAAGGAGGTCTAGGAAGTGGGCAACAGAAAGTGTCCAAAAGATGTGGAGATAGGTCTCATTAATGAGTCTTCCCATGGCCACACAATTTGACACATATTTAGTGATGCCTGTACAATCATCGATGCTGAAACTTGAATCAAACTTCAAATTTCAATAATCAAATATCAAAGTTACAATGACCATCCCCACAATGAAATTTGACAGGCAATTTAAATTACTTGCACAATGTTCTCCAGCCCTACCTCCTCAAGGGCCACTCTGATACGGCCGAACATGTACTCGCCCATGACCACAATGCTTGGAACGGACATATTTGTAAGTTGTACACCGTAAGTTGTAGCAGCCCACAGATTGCAAGCATAAAGCTATAACCTACTATACAAATTGTAGTATACATCAGGTTTCAACAGAGGGACCAATGCATGCGGCATATTGGAAGTTTGAAAAGCCGTCTTACCTTTCTCAAAGGTGTCAATCGCCTGAAGGAACATAGTGCCCATGCAAAAAAAGACCAATATATTGATAACATGCTACTTCCTTACATCACTCGACACAAAGCATTCTCCTCCTCATCATCATCCACATCACAGAGCACAGAACCCAAAACAGGCACATGCCTCCTCCATCAACCCCCCCAAGCAGTCAAATTGGTCCAAAATTCAAATCTCCTTGCTTTGTGGCCGAGTTGCATTGCCTACAACAAGCATGCACCTGATTGTCAAATTCAATCCAGCTGCACCCAGGCATTTTTTTCCCACCTGTATCTGTACTTATGTCTTTTGTTATCCTTGCTACCTCGTCTCTCCTGCTGGCCGCTGCATATATGTTTGATAGCAACACATACGCTGCAGCACTTTCTGGTTCCAACTTCACAAAACAGTCAAAGGCTCGTCTTCCTATTTCCACATTGCAATGGTTGCTAGCAGCACCAAGCAAAGACATCCAAACCACAGCATTAGGCTGGAAAGGCATTTTGCTAATAAAGTCCTCAGCATCAGCCAGGCATCCTGCACGGCCCAGAAGATCGACCATGCAGGCATAGTGATCCATAGTTGGTATTACATCATGATCTTTGGACATGGAATCAAAGAGGTGACGACCTTTATCTACTAGGCCAGAACGGCTGCATGCAGAGAAAACGCTAACATAGGTCACCTCATTAGGCTTTATACCTTCTCTTTGCATTTGCTCAAACAGTGTGAGAGCCTGCTTGCCAAGCCCATACTGTGCATACCCTGCAATCAACGCATTCCATGACACGACATTCCGTTCATGCATGCTGTTGAACACTTTACGTGCATCATCCATGCACATGCATTTTGCATACATGTCAACAAGGGCGCTCCCCACAATCACATCCGAATCAGAGCCACTTTTAATAATTTCCAAATGGAGCTGCTTGCCCTGTTCCAGGGCTGCGATGGTGACACATGCTTTTAGGAGAACAACATATGTAACATTGTCGGGCTGCACGCCTTCTTGTTTCATTTGCTCATACAGAGCAAGAGCCTCTTTGCCAAGCCTTTGCTGTGCATATGCTGCAATTATTGTATTCCACGACACCACATTCCGTTGCATGTTGTTGAACACCTGACGTGCACGCTCCATGCACCCGCATTTTGCATACATGTCAACAAGAGTGTTCCCTACAACCTCATCCAACTCAAAGCCGCTGTCAATAATGTCCAAATGGAACTGCTCACCCTGTTCCAGGGCCGCAATGCTGGCACATGCTTTTAGGAGAACAACGTATGTGACATTATCGGGCTGCAAACCCTGCTGTTTCATTTGGTCATACAAAGCAAGAGCCTCCTTGCAAAGCCCTTGCTGTGAATATCCTTCAATCAACACATTCCATGACACCACATTCCGTTCATGCATGTTGTTGAACACCTGTCGTGCAAGTTCTATGCACTCACATTTTGCATACATGTCAACAAGTGTGGTCCCTACAATCACATCTGACTCAAAGTCACTTCTTATGATGTCAAAATGGAGCCGCTTTCCCTCTTCCAGGGCTGCAATGCTGGCACATGCTTTTAGAAGAACAACATATGTGACATTGTTGGGCTGCACACCTTCCTGTTTCATTTGGTCATACAGAGCAAGAGCTTCCTTTCCAAGCCCTTGATGTGCATATCCTGCAATGATTGATGTCCATGACACCACATTCTGTTTGTGCATGTTGTTGAAAACCCTACTTGCATCCTCTAGGCACCCGCATTTTGCATACATGTCAACAAGGCTATTTCCTACAGTTACATCTGCCTCAAAGCCACATTTGATGATGTCTAAATGGAGCTGCTTTCCCTGTTCCAGGCCTGCAATGCTGGCACATGCTTTTAGGAGAACAATATATGTGACGCTGTTGGGCTCCACACCTTCCTGCTTCATTTGCTCATACAGACCAAGAGCCTCCTTGACACGCCCATGCTGTGCATACCCGACAATCATTGCTGTCCATGACACCACGTTCCGTTGATGCATGCTATTAAATACCTGACGTGCATCCTCTATGCAGCCACTTTTTGCATACATGTCAACAAGGGTATTCCCTACAATCTCATCCAACTCAAAGCCGCTGTCAATAATGTCCAAATGGAGCTGCTTCCCCTCTTCTAGGGCTGGAATGCTAGCACATGCTTTTAGCAGAACAACGTATGTGAAATTATCAGGCTGCAGACCCTGCTGTTTCATTTGGTCATACAAAGCAAGAGCCTCCTTGCCAAGCCCTTGCTGTGCATATCCTGCAATCATCGCATTCCATGACACTACATTCCGTTCGTGCATGTTGTTGAACACCTGCCGGGCTTGCTCTATGTGCTTGCATTTAGCATACATATCAATAAGGGAGTTCCCTACAATCACATCCAACTCGCAACCACTTTTACTGATATCTGAATGGATCTGCTTTCCATCTTTCAAGGCTGCAGTACTGGCACACGCTTTTAGGAGAACAACATATGTGACATTGTTGGACTGCACACCTTCCTGTTTCATTTGCTTGTATAGATTAAGAGCCTCCTTGCCAAGCCCTTCCTTTGCATAGCCTGCGATCATTGCATTCCATGACGCAATATTCCGATCATGCATGTTGTTGAATACCCAACATGCATGCTTTATGCACCCGCATTTTGCATACATGTCAACAAGGGTGTTCCCTACAATCACGTCCGACTCAAAGCCACTTTTGATGATGTCCAAATGGAGCTGCTTGCCCTCTTCCAGGGCTTGAATCCTGGCACAAGCTTTTAGAAGAACAACAAATGCAACCTTGTTTGGTCGTATACCTGTCTTTTGCATTTGCTGAATAAGATTGATAGTCTCCTCACCTCGTCTGTGACTGGCATATGCTGAGATGATGGTTGTCCATGAAAACACATTGTGTTCCAGCATTGAGTCAAATACTTGGCGTGCATCAAACAAGCTACCGCACTTAGCATACATGTTAATGAGAGTGTTTACTAAGAAAATGTTTGAATCAAGCCCCCTTTGGAGTATGAGGACGTGCACTCGCTTGCCATCCACCAAGGATTTCCTTCTGATGCACTCTTTCAAAAGGCAAGCATAAGTTTTGACTGGAGCTTGAATATTTTGCTGAACCATAAGCTCTACTGTATGCAGTGCTTCTTTTAATCGTCCCTCCTGACAAAGGTTACTCACATTCCCACAATTGCCCAATAAATCGGCCACCCTGCATCATGAATCATTAAGATGATTACAAAGAAAAATGCAAAAGTTTTTTGCAATGAAAACTTTTAGGACCAATAACAAAGAGGACATGCTGAGGTCTCGGTCTATAGCTCTGCAATTCACACATCAGGATTAGAACTGTACCATGATCTCAATCCACCATCAGATTGTATTTGGCCCAATGCCATAGTGGCCACCTTTGCTTTAACCCAGGGGGGGTTCGGCCAACCTTCAATCCATACACCCTCATGAGTTCTCTTATGTTTGAAATCCGGGTACTTTGGATTTTTCTACATAGCCGCATACAGATCAGAAGACATAATTGAATTGATTTAGGGAAAGTCACTACAAACCAATTAATGAGCCTCTTATTCGATAATAGTCATGAGCCAAAGGAAATGAAGCCAAAAATAAAAGTCCAAAACAATCCTCTCTGCCTCAGCTTACGAGTGATCTTCAAGGAAGGTTGTTAGGATAGATGGATTACCACACCTTACTGAATGAGTTGTCCAGCCACTGCTTATCTGAGAAAAACTTCTGCCAGAACTGTTCTACTCTATCTATTTCACCTACATGCATTATAACACTGGCAAAATATGACTAGAGCATGTTGATGTGGCTAATCTAAACATCTCTTTACGTCTCTGTTAAGTCAGGCAATGCTGTTTAAGAAAAAGAAATGCCATGCAATTAGAAAAAAATAAGCATACCAGAAGTTTCAGGTGTTGAGAACCCGGATTGCCCCTGTTCTTGACCTTGTACCATGACAGCTAGCCTGGCATGTACCCAAGGAGGATTAAATCTTTTATCAACCCATAGTGCCTTCCCTGCAGTACTCCTAAGCTTGAAGTCGGGAAATCTTGGATTTTTCTGAAACAAAAATATACCAGCATTCAAATTGAGCAGCAAATCTACTGGAACTCTTCGAATAGGGTATACTGCAAACAGCAAAGCTCAACAAGGTACTAGAATGAATGATCACAGCTAAGCTCAGCTCTTGTCCTAGAATGAACCCATTGCAATCATCAGAGCAGGCTATTCCTCTATAAGAGTAAGATCATGCAGCGCCAGCTTGAAAGAAAAATGCATCCCTCATAAACTATAGCAGTTTAATAAACGTCGTAGCTAACGTAGAGGTGTTTCACCTTGTCACTCCTATTGTCCCACCACTGCGAAGGATCTGAGAAGAACTCCTCCCAAAGCTGTTTTGTCCTCCATGCTTCTTGGCCTCCTGTTCGAAAGAAGACGAAGATGAGACACAATCCGATGGGTTGGGTGAGACTGGGGGGGCCGGTTAAACTGATTGAATGTGATCACGGGCATGATTGAATTTCAAACTGTGGGTTTGTGCAATCGATTGGCAAGCATCATTACAACCATACTTGGTGAAGATGGTGACGAATCAGATTATTGGGTTGGGGTGAGATTACCAAGCTTTGCTTGCAGCTAAGAGGCGCTAAACCTACCGTTAATCCGTGATGCCTTCTCAGTAGTCTCATGCCGATCCACTCTTGCTGCTTGGCCTGCCAACCCAACCCACAGCCAAACCAGCACATCAAAAGAGAGTGGTGAGTAACACAGGACACAAGCAGGCAAATTCATAGTAAACCATAGCTAGCCAGCTAAAAAACGACAATATAAGAAGAAGAAGAAGAAGAGGAAGAAACGACAACATAAATCAAAACCCAAGCAGTCTCCAAGGAAACATAAAAACCAGAGCAGAGCGAAGTTGAACTCTCGAGGTCCGTCACACAGCTGCTTGTCATCCAACTCTGTGCCGCCATGGGAGGACGAAGAGGACAAGAAGAAGACGAAGAAGCAAGAGGAAGGAGAGCAGTAGCAGAAGAAGAGAGGGAAGTAGGCGAGCTCAAAAGGGGGGTGCTGCTGCCATGTTTGCCTGCTTTGCTTGGCTTTTGGGTGGGATCTTTCCTTTACTTTTTTGGCTTGGATCTTAAGAGCACTCCTTATTAGTATTAGTAATAAATTTATTTGGGGGGGGGGGGGGGCTCCCATCTTGCGGGGCACGGTGGCCCCGGTGCCCTGTTGACCACAAGTTTTTTTTTTTTTAAACTGGCTGCCCGGATGCCACGTGTCCAAGCAACCAATGTCTGTCCCATAAGCATTCCTATTAGATTATGGGGAGGGCATATGAAACTCCCCATAACTTTTCATGTGTGTGTGTGTGTGTGTGAGGCTGCCTCTACCCACCGCCCCGGCGCCCGCCTGCTTGGCGCCGCCCTAGTGCTTGGAGGGTGAACTCTTGCGGTGTGAAAACTATTTTTATTTTTATTTTCATAAATGTTTCTTTACATGCACCGTTTGCATTTTGGACCTGCATGTAAAAAAATCTGGAAAAAAAAAAAAAGTGAGGCGCAAAAATTACGTTGTGTGAGATGCCTCCTTTTTTTAGAGGAAAACGCAAAAAATGATTTTACGGATGAATGAGGGTTTTTCCATGTGAATTGCCTTACTTTTTTTGGCCTTGCTTGAGGCAAAGAAAATCTTATGGCATGGTTCCAGTTGCTCAAACATCATCAGGAATATTGTTGGATTGCACGTTGTACCTTCTTTGTCCTGGCTATCAAGGAATCACTCCTGGCATGAAATTAATCATTGTTAAATGTTTCTTGGTTTCCAAGGGGAGGCTCTAACCTGAGACCAAAGAAACTTTGGATGTCAAGCTAACCAACTGAGCCAGCAGTTTGGGAAATTAATCTATTGTAAAATGAAGGAATGGGATCATGAAAGTCTACAGTTCGGCATTGGAATAAGAGGCACATAGCAATAATAGCACTCTTCACGTCTTGTTGCTTCTTATCGTTGAGTTGTTACTGGATATGCAAATGAAGCAGAAGCTCGTCTATCAGACCTTCAACATAATACAATAGGAAACAACTATTCCTACTAGGGTTGCCCAACTACTATAAAAAATTAGATCTATTGTATAGATTTAAGTTTTAAAAAATTACACGAAAAAGGAGAAAGTCAAACGACTCGAAGCGACACGAAAATCTTCGCGACACAAAACCCTTCACGCTCCAAAGGATCAGGAAGATGAAACAAGTACCATGAAGTACAAATCTCTGATTTGATATGATGACGTCAGTAGACGAGCGTTAAGACGTGCCTAACCCACCACTCTTGTAATCCATTATTAGTTATAGATTGTTTAAGCTATCTAATCAGAAATGCTACTCTGAATATATGCAATTGCTAGATGCATAAAATACACATAGATACATATAGACAATATACATAATAGAAGTTCGCATGTGAGCTAGACAACTTTGTAAGCAGCAGAGATCCAAGAAGTCCGCTAATAAACGAGACATTGTTCGTTGGAGAACGCCGATTCTCTCATGCCAATGCGCTGGCTGTGTGGGTCTGTCACAAAGTGCTTGAAACAAAGAGGATCAATAGATGATGTTGTAGTTGTTATGCACATATCATATGTGAACTGGGCAGAAAGATGCACAGGAAACAAGGTGAAACATATCAGAACAGATCGGGGTGGAGAATACATCTCAAACCGATTCATTGATTTCTGCAATGATCGAGGAATCATTCACAGAAGGACTACATCTTATACACCACAGCACAATGGTGTTGTAGAAAAAAAGAACATGACTCTCATGGAAGCCGCCAGATGCATGATGGCCTATTCGAAGACTCTAAGAGTACTGTGGGCTGAAACAGTAGCTACAGCTGCTTACATTCTGAACAGGACAGGAAAATCTAGTGTTCCTCATACAACACCACACAAATTATGGTGGGGTAGAAAACCCAATCTGACTCATATTCGAATCTTTGGTTGTGCAGCATATGCACATGTTCTTGACAAGCTTCGAAAGAAGCTTGATGAGAAAGCAGAACAAGGATATCTTGTAGGATATGACAATCATTCATCATACTATAGAGTCTATATGCCAGAGACAAACACAGTGAACACAGTCAGAGACGTCAAATTCGATGAGAGCAAAACAATGGCCAACAATGCTCCTGTCAGTATGAGCAGATGGTAGCTTGTAGGAAGTTTGGTTGCAAACAGAGAACTTGGAAATTTCAGTAAAAAGTTGAGCAAAGCTTCGCCAACAAAGGTGACAAATGACTCGAAATCAGCCCTTATATAACGGAATTTAGAGTGCGTATTAGGTGAAATCCACTTTACCTTGTTCAGTTCCACCCAAATTTTGGCAAGGACCTTCTTCACAAAACTCTAAGACCTCAGGGAAGTCTGCGAGAGTTCAAAAGGTGATTTGACTGCCCTACGAAGGTTCTGCGAGGGTTAAGGCTGTCTGCGAGGGTTCAACTCTTGCAGGAAGTCATCTCTCGCACAACATGTTCCTGTGATTGAGTTTTCAAGATCAGACCATGTAGACAGGCTAATTTCTGAAGAAACAAAATGTTTCTGATTACAAAGGCTTGCTAGCTTTCAGCCCTTTGCCTGACAAAGATGTTCGCGAACTTGAACATCTGGAGACACGAAACACGAAGAGTTTCGCGAATGCGAAAGTCAACGGAGACGAAGACGAACGGTTCGCGAACACGAAAGATCCACGAACGAGATTCCTTCGTGGTCCAGTACGAAAGAAGGCAGACGAGGTAAACGTAACTCGTTCAGCGCTCACGCCCCAAGGAAAACCACCAAAGATTACGCGAGTATCCAGAAGTACAGTAATCTGATCTGATGGCATGACGTCAGCAAATACTCCCTAGGTCGTGGCTAATCTGCCACTCTTGTAATTCTCTGGTTAGTTGTAGATGCTTAATCACTCTAATCTTAGATTTACACAGAGAGACCGTACTTATAGATTATACTTAACATATAGATCAAAACAGAATACATAGAGTGAAGAAGTCTGATGCTAGTAAGCAATCAAGACGATATACAGAATACATGTCCGCCTGCGCACGAAGACAATTATGTCTAGGATCAAAAGATCCAACTGTCCGCTAGTGAAGCGAGACTACTACTCGTGAGAGAACCGTGTTTTTTTCATGCCAACGCACTGCGTGGATTTGCATGCAGTGCTTGAATTCCGCAATTTGGTTGAAACTAAGTTGAATGTTGTATTAATTTTATGAACATAGATCAGCAATGACTGACTACACTCTGGAGGATTGTAGGAGACTTACAGATTAGAAAGAATAAACATCTACAACTAATTCGCGAATTACAAGAGTGGCAGATTAGCCACGATCTAGAATACTTCTGATGATGTGCGATTCAGCTGGCAGTGTCAAGCGGTCGCATCTGAACTCCATCAGAACTAAAGAGAGTCATGATTGATTCGCCTTCGCGAAAGTTTCACGAATCCGACGAATTTCTCATCAATCAATCACTTTTTCTTCTCATCAGTGGTATCCGAGCAAGTTATCCTGTCATATTCTGACATAGCCAAGAAGCTAACAGATCCAGGAGGCCAAGCATTCAAACAGACAACCATCAACAAAGAAACAAACTTCAAGAAGCAATGGCTTCGATCAGCAACATGCAGAACAAGATATGCACTAATCAGCACAGAACAGATAGGAAAACAACAATAGTTCTTCCTATGTTGAGGAGCCCGAGAGCTCGAAGATGGACGAAAAAAGAACGAACAGAAATTGTTTGACCGCCTACATTTGTGCAGATGTGTGTGCAGCATCAACGTCTGACACACATGAGGTGATCCTAGATTCAAAAGCCACCTCACACTTCGTGACATCAAGATGAATAATGTCTGATTTCAGAAGTGTGGATCATAGTTCTTGGAGATGGATCTAGACATCAAGTGAACGACATTGGTTCACTATGGCTCAATACCAGCGGCAGAGACAAACGATCACACGCATCCCTGCATCTGCTATTCTTGCTACAGAGAGCAAGTCTTGCTGCAGGGTTGGCACAAACTAACGGAGCATGCAACATGATTGACGCCAACACCAGCACTCTCATAGCTCAAGGTAGAAGGAAAGGCAACCTATATCATCTGAAGGTGCGCCTACCTGAAGATCAGATGCATCAGACCCATGACGACTCGCCAGACACTTTGTGGCACAGAAGACTCTGCCACATGAACTCAATGGCACTTTACCAGGCAACTCATCGTGGAGCGATAACAGGAGTTAGCATCTCGAATGCAACCAGTTCAACCACCTATGATGCATGTTTGAAAGGCAAGATGTCGCGCACTCCATTCGTCAAAGAATCCTATAGAACAACCAAGAATCTGGAGGTAGTGCATTTTGACATCTGTGGACCATTCAATGTGATGTCAGTAGGAGGTTCGAAATGTTATATAACCTTCATTGATGATTATAGCAAGTTTGCCAGAGTGTATTTTATTCAGCACTCGATAAATTCACAGAATACGTGAATTGGACAGAGAGATGTACAGGCAAGGCAGCAAGGTGAAGTAGATCAGAATGGATCGAGGTGGCGAATATATCTCGAATAGCTTCACTGACTTCTGCAATGATCGTGGTATCATTCACAAAAGAACTGTAGCCTACACACCGTAGCACAATGGCATTGCTGAACGAAAGAACAGGACCCTAATGGAAGCAGCCAGATGCATGATTGCCTATTCGAAAGCTCCAAGGACACTGTGAGTTGAAGCAGTACCTATAGCCGCATACATCCAGAACAGGACAGGCAAATCTGGTGCTCCTCACACGACACCACATGGGCTATGGTGGGGTAGAAAGCCTAACATGTCTCATGTCATAATCTTTGGTTGTGCAGGATATGCACATATCCCTGATAAGCTTTGAAAGAAGCTTGATGAGAAAGTCGAGCAAGGATTTCTGGTAGGTTATGACAACAATTCGTCATACTACAGAGTCTACATGCCAGACACGAACACTGTGAAAACAGTGAGGGATGTCAAATTCGATGAGAGCAGGACTATGGCCAACGAAGATCCTGTCAGCTACAAAGTTCTGGAGAGACAGTACTATGACCTGCCGCTAGTGACAGAGGGAACAGCAGACGAACACAAAAACGAAGATTTTCGAGTCGTCTCCCATTTGAGTGATGAATCTGACGAAGAAAGATTCGAGAGGCAACTTGCCGCCGTAGTTCCTGTAAACCAAGATGGTTCCGGATCGAGCAGAGCAGACAAGGGCTAAGGCATAACTGTTCCAAGAGGATCTCCTAGAAGGTCGACAAGACCACGAAGAGCGCCAACAAGATATGTGCCATACAGCTCAGCTTCCACATCAGAAGAATTTTGCGGGTTCAGTGGCGAACCATAGACTTTCTAGGAGGCGATTAAAGGTCCAGAAAAGGACAGATGGATCCAAGCCATGAACAAAGAGATGGAGTCCATGAGGAAGAACCAGATATGAACGTTGGAGCCATTACCACATAAGCGCAAGACTGTCAAATACAAATGGGTCTTCAAGCTCAAATACGGACCAGATGGGAATGTGACAAAATACAAGGCAAGACTGGTAGCAAAGGGTTTTTCTCAGAGATATAGTATTGACTATTCTGAAACCTTTTCTCCTGTCGTCAAACATTCATCCCTGTGTCTATTATTTGCATATGCAGCAGCTTATGACCTCAGGATCCACATTGTGGATGAGAAGACAACCTTTTGCATGGCGAATTAGATGAAGAAGTCTACATGGATCAGCCCCCAGGATTCGTTTCACTATGTATGCAGAATGCATAGAAGCATCTACGGTCTGAAACAGTCAGTCCGACAATGGTACAAGAAGAAAGATCAAGCCCTGAAATTATTAGGATTCAAGCCTCTGTTGGCTGACTCCAATGTGTATGTCAGAATTACAGATGGGCAGATCATCATAGTGGCTGTATATGTGGACGACACTCTGATACTTTGCAAGAGTGAGCAGCTAATTGCTGAGGTGAAAACAGACATCTCGAAACATTTCGAGATAGCGGATCTGGGAGAAGCCAAGTGTTACCTAGGCCTACAAATTGAGAGGGACTATGAGGGAGGTAAGTTATACACCCAGAAGATCCTAGAGGACTTTGGGATGCTGAACTGCAAAGGAGCGAACACTCCAATGCTCACAGAGATGGTGCTAATGAATAATGATTGTCCAAGGACTGAGAAAGAGAGAGAACAAATGCAGTTCACACCTTACAAGAAGATGATAGGATCACTGATGTACCTTGCAGACAACACATGTCCTGATATTGCCTATGCAGTATTCAGGATGAGCCAATTGTGCATGAATCCAGGCTCGACACATTGGAGGATTGTAGGAGCGATTCAGTTGGCAGTGTCCAGCGGTCGCATCTGAACTCCATCCGAGCTAAAGAGAGTCATGATTGATTCGCCTTCATGAAAGTTTTGTGAATTCGACGAATTTCTCATCAGTTAATCACCTTTTCTTCTCATCAATTTCACTGCTCTGATTCCATTTAGGCACCTTGCGAGGGTTGGTAGAATGATCTTGATGCTCTGCAAGGGTTTTGAAGATTCGGCTTCTGGGAACCCTCGCACACACTCAAAAATGAGGATTTTATCATCAGGAACTCTCGTAGAGATTTTTATGGATGCATCTGGGTTAGATCTAGTGACTGTCCAAGTTTCAAGAGCTATCTCCCAGGGGATCTCCAGAAATCATGAAAAAAGTACTCTTTTAGAGTGTTTTTTGATAAGATTTTGAGATTTTCTGATTTTTAACTTTTGCAGACTGGTAATCAACTTCATCCATGCTTGATCTGACTGTTGGTAGTTCTCTAGAAGTTCTGATGGACATCTGGTAACAGATCCATCAGTTTTTGGTGAATTTTGCCCTTAATTTGCCATAGTTATTGAGATCGAGGTCTCCGATCTACAAATTTAGGGGACTTATTGGCATAATCTGATGATCTACTTCTTTCTTGATCCCTTCTAGATCTGGATCCCCCTTGGACCCTGATGGATTTTCCTGATCTTGCCAGATCCGACCGAATCTTGATGGATCTAGCTTGATTTGGCTTGATCTTCCTAGATCCAGTGGTGATGGTCTATCAGAATAGCTTTTCATAATGTGCCACCACCAATCTGGATCTATCTCATTGTGGTGGCCAATATTTGTGCAACCGGCTACCGTTGATGGGTGTATCAAATGGTGTCCCATCTAGCTTCTCTAAATTCACGGCTCTGATAAGGACCTTCGCCTGTGAATTTTAATTTCCCCTTGATCGCCTTGGTTTTATACATCAGGAGTATCCTTCTTTTGTAACCTGCAATCGTGCCATGCTTTGCGTCTTTCCTTTTCAGCTACTAGTGCATGCACAACTAGTAAGCGTGTTTCACAGAGTTTATGCAGAGCTTCATGGCGTAGTTGTAGAGATTTGGATTCATTCAAGCGTTGCGTTGTAGCAATCCTTAATGAAGAAACTAGAAACTCTACTGGCATTACAGCATCCTGACCATATACCAATTGGAAAGGTGTTTGATCAATGCTTCCTTTATATGTTGTCCTGAATGCCCATAGAGCAGCATGCAACTTATGTTCCCAATCAAATCTGCTAGCTTCAACTGTTTTTGTCAGCACGCTACACAGGATCTGATTGGATGATTATGCTTGCCCATTACCACGAGGATAATAAGGCGTACTGGTTCTATGGATCACGAAGAATTCCTCCAACATGACCTTGATGGTCTCATTGATGATATGACTTCCGCGATCGCTGACTAGCTCCATCGGACATCCAAAGCGCACAATGATATTTTCATAAAGGAGCTTGGCAGTGGTCCTTGCATCAGCTATTCTTACTGCCTTGGCTTCGACCCACTTGGTGAGATAGTCCGTGGCTCCGATTATGTATCGAGCCTGAGAACTCCTTGTTGTAGGGTGAATTGGACCGATGTAATCCAATCTCCACTTTTTGAATGGTGCTTGGGCTAAGTCCGGGTGTAGTAGGTCATAATTCAATCTCGTTGGTCTCCTCACCCTTTGGCACACATCGCACTTCCTCAAGTATTCCTCTGTATCCTTATGAATCGTTGGCCACCAACATTTTGATTGCAGGATCTTGTGAACTGTAATGTCGGATGCAAAATGGCCTCCACCCATGCCTTCATGTGAAAGCGAAATGATCTGGGTAGCCTCATGAGGGAGAATACATCGCTGAAGAATCTCGTCTGGACCTCTTCGATACAACTGGCCGGCAATCAACTGATAAGGTCTAGCCTTCAAGATCAATTTCCGCTAATCCGCCTTTGGTAGTGACTTGTCTGGTTGGAACCACATTAGATATTCAACAATGTCGACAGCCCATTCTGGTATTATGTCCACGTAAAATAAGGCAGCATCGGCTAGCTCATCGTCAGGTTGGGTTGCAACCTCCTTTCCCTTGATTCGCGACACATGGTCTACCATATAGTGTTGTTTTCCCTTGTGAACTACTATCCGAAAATCAAACTCCAACAACAGAAGTAGCCATCTGGTGATTCTCCTGATGTTGCAAACTAGATAGAGCAAGGGTTGAAGTTTTGTATAGAAAGCGAAATGTGTGGCCATCAGATAGTGCCGAAACTTCTTAACCGCATAGATCATTGCCAATGCTTCCTGTTCTATGGTTGAATAATTCATTTATGTATCACTGAGCTGTCGGCTTGCAAATTGGATTGGAAAATCCTTTTTGTGTTCACTTGCTGGGTTAAGACTGCTCCAACTGCATACTTCGATGCATCCGTATGCACATGAAACTCAATGGACCAATTGGGTGGACGTAAGATTGGTGTTGAAATCAATGCATCCTTAAGCTTTTGGAAAGCCTTTAGGGCTTCCTCGTTCCAATGTGGATCCGTTGTGAGTTTGTAAATTGTCCGACTAACTCTGCAAAATCAAGAATGAAGATCCTATAATAGTTAGCATGACCCATGAAGATGTAGATTTCGCGGATCATCCCCGGTGGTGGTAGATCAACAATGATCCTGATCTTTGATAGGTCTGTGGCGATCCTGTGTCTTGACACTATATGGCCGAGAATCAAGCCATGTGTCACCCAAAATTGACATTTTTCTGGATTCAAGGAGATCTGGAAGTTGCGACATTTTTGTAACACTTTCTCCAAATTGGGTAAGTGTTCTGAATCTGGCCCATGCATCATGAGAATCAGTATCGCAAAGCTTTTGCGAAGGAACCACGATCCTCTTGCGACTCGGATGGAGTTCAAATGCGATCGTTGGACACTGCCAGCTGAATCGCTCCTATAGTCCTCCAGAGTGTAGTCAGGCACTGTTGATCTACGTTTAGAAAATTAATGCAGCATTCAACATAGTTTCAACCAAGGTGCGGAATTAAAATGAACAAGAAAACTTAGAGATACGAGTAACAACAGACGCATTTGCATTTGAGATCAGACACAACAAGAGAAATTATCTATATTGATTTTCCTCTGATTTTTTTCAAGCACTACATGCAAATCCACGCAATGTGTTGGTGTGGGAGAAACGTGGTTCTCTCACGAGTAATCGTCTCGCTTTACTAGCGGACAGTTGGATTTCTATGGATCTGATCACACAGCTCGTCTTGCACGCAGACGGACTTGTTGTTTGTGTTTCGTCTTGATTGCTTACTAGCATCAGACTACTACATTACACTGTATGTGTGGTCTGTTGATCTATATGTCAAGTATCATCCAATAAGTATGGTCGCGCTATGTAAATCTGAGATTAGAGTGATTAAGCATCTACAACTAATCAGGGAATTACAAGAGTGGCAGATTAGCCATGACCTAAAATGTATCTGCTGACATCATACCATCAGATCATATATCTATACTTCTGGGTACTTGCATGATCTCGCTGGTACTCTTTGGAGCGTGGAGGGCAGAGAACGTTTCCTTTTCGTCGTTGGTTTTGTTGTGGTCATTTGCCTTCTCTCGTACTGGACCGCAAAAGATTCTCGTTTGTGAATCTTTCATATTCGTGAACCATTCGTCTTCGTCTGCTTTGACTTTCATGTTCACGAACCGTTCGTCTTCGTTTCCTTTGACTTTCGTGTTCACGAAACTTTCGTGCTTCGTGTATCCTGCCTTTCGTGTTTGTGAACATCTTCGTCAAGCTGAGGGTTGAAAGCCAGCAAGGCTTTGTAGTTAGAAACATTTTGTTTCTTCAGCTCCCTCTCAAAGCATGATATCTTTACGATCCCGAGACTGCTCCTTTGTCTCTCAAAGAGTCCTTTGTCAAGGGCTTTAGTGAAGATGTCAGCAACCATGTCTTTCATTCCGATGAAGGTGGTCTGCAGCATCTTCTTTTCAATTAGATCCCTGATCAAGTGGTACTTGATCTCAATGTGTTTCATTCTAGAATGGAACACGGGATCTTTTGTCAGGTGTATTGCAGAGGTGTTGTCCATCTGCAAGACCAGGGGCTCATTACTTGTTTCTCCCAATTCGTCCAGGAACTGCCTTATCTAGATTATTTCGTTGGTCATCTTTGCTGATGCAACATATTCTGCTTCGCAGGATGATTGGGCTACAACGGTTTGTTTCTTGCTGACCCAGAGAATTGCTGCTCCTGATGCAATGGTGCATCCTCCTGAGACGCTTTTACAGTTGTCCTTGAGAGATGCCCAGTTAGCATCGCTGTAGGAAAGTATTCTGAAACCTACACCACGACAATAACACAAGCTATAATCCCTCGTTAATTGAAGATATTACAAAATTTGTTTTGCAATCTTCCAATGTGTCAAGCCAAGATTCGTGTAGAATTGTCTCATCCTGGATACTGCATAAGCAATATCAGGACGTGTGTTGTTAGCAAGGTACATCGGTGATCCTATCAGCTTCCTATAAGGTGTGAGCTGCATATGTTATCTCTCTTCCTCAGTCTTTGGACAGTCATCATTCGTCAGCACCGTCCCTGTGAGCATTGGAGTGTTCGCTCCTTTGCAGTTCAACATCCCAAAGTCCTCTAGGATCTTCTGGGTGTATCTGGACTGGTGAAGGTATAACTTACCTCCCTCATAGTCCCTTTCAATTTGTAAGCCTAGGTAACACCTGGCTTCTCCCAGATCCACGATCTAGAAATGTTTCAAGATGTCTGCCTTTACTTCAGCAATTAGTTGCTCACTCCTGCAAAGTATTAGAGTGTCATCCACATATACAGCCACTATGATAATCTGCCCATCTGTAACTCTGACATATACATTGGAATCAGCCAACAGAGGCTTGAATCCTAATGATTTCAAGGCTTGATCTTTCTTTTTGTACCATTGTCAGGCTGATTGTTTCAGACCGTAGATGCTTCTATGCATTCTGCATGCATAGTCAGGAAGTGAATTCGAGACATATCCTGGGGTTGATCCATGTAGACCTGTTCATCTAATTCGCCATGCAAGAAGGCTGTCTTCTCGTCCACAATGTGGATCCTGAGGTCATAAGCTGCTACATATGCAAATAACAGACGTAGGGACAAGTGTTTGACGACAGGAGCAGCAATGGTACGGACCAGATGAACCATTTATGGATTCTGCCATAAATGAATATTTTGTGGCCTATGCAGCTCAAACTCAGCGTCAAGACAGGAGGAACTACGGATGTGGCGAAGGACACAGAATTGGGGAATGTCCCTACAAGGGACAATATACATCCTTCTGCCGAGAATGTGGTTATGGACACTGTTTCAAAAATTGTCCATTGAGACCTAAAACCAGTGCACCTCTAAACTTCATTGCAATATAACAATCAGCAGTTCCAACAGGGATGCCATCGGAAAGGCAACAATTCCACGCTCCTGTGTTAGCCATCACGCGAGCACAGAAGAGGAAGGAAGTGGCTCCCTCACTACCACCCTCGGTCACTGACAACCAATCCTCAACTTCAGCGCCATATCCGAATGTGAGGGAAGAAAGAAGACAGTACCAGAAAATATGACACTGGGTATAGAAGGCACAAGCGGAGGAAAAAGAGCAGGAAAGGGACAATCCCACGGAACCTCCAGTTGGCGGCGAACGGAAATCGCAAGTGGGCTCACCATTGCACACTGATCAGAATGATCGGTTGCACCAACATGAACCACCTTTTCACATGGTGGAGCCCGAGGAACCACGTACTGAAAGGCTCATAATTTTACTGGCAAGCCATGTTAGTTTACCACTCGGGGAACTACTGCGGATTGCACCACAAGCGAAAAGCCTTCTAGCTGAATGGGCCAAAGCAGAAGAGGGGCCAGTAGCCCTAGCCCATATATTGTACAGGCTATGAAGAAATAAGTAACGTCCTCCACATCGGGGCAACATGGAAAAGTGAGGAACACAACATCACTTTGCCAATCAAACACAAGAGATACGAGGACGAGGCAGCAGTAGTAGATGGAGGATCATGTGTCAATTTGATCTCCACTACTTTGTATGAAAAATGGAGTTTACAAGGGTTGAAGCCAGCAAGATTCGCCATCAAGCTGGCGGATCAATCCTGTGTGAAACCAAAAGGTGTAGTTGCCGATATCCCTGTAAAAATAGCAGGCATGCAGTTTGTGATCACTTTTGTAGTCATGGATATACTTGAATCTCCAACTGCATACCATGTGTGTAAAAATTACAGCAAATAAGGATCCTAAAACACTTGAAATGATGAGGGAAACAATAGATTATGATTTCATAAGATTAGCACAAGTTGAACCATCAAAATCCATCAAAAATCTATGCTTGAACCTCACTAAATGGCCCAAATCCTTGAAGAAGGCTTCACACGTGTGAAAGTACGGCCTCCCACAGTCTGAGTACTGTACACCAGACCTACATTCAATCCTATAATCATTAGTAATCACAAGTACTCAAACAATTATGAACATAGAGAGCAATTGCACCATTATGAGAGAAAAAACATGAAATTGCTTGATTGATTTTGGTGAGATATCATCACCTATATATACATGATCCATCACGGTTTTGGGCAGGTATGAGTAGCCCTAAACCTATCCCTAATGCTAATTTTGGTGGATCTTTCATCCCTACCAAGTTAGGGTTGGAATCTTGGAGATCCCTCAACAATGCAAAAATTACCAAAAATAGCTCCTATTTTTTCTCCCTTGTATCTAAGCATAATTTGGACTCATTCCAAAGGTTCTAACACTTAGGTCTACTTGAGAACATCCGTATGAATGGAATCCTATGCTATTTGGCACGTGTGACAAGCCACATCATGACCATCTAACTATTTACAAGTCATATGACCAAAACTAGTCAAGCTAGAATTGTGAATTTTTAACACTCCTCCTCACTATCTAGCTTGGTTCAATCATTGCTTTACTAATCACTCCAAGTGATGATCTGAACTTCATAAAAGGTGTCTTTTGAAGTGGTTTAGTAAGTAGATCAGCTACACATTCATTGCTTGGAACATGCTCCAAAGCAATCTCCTTGGCTTGCACCATTTCTCTCACAAAGTGATGGCATATCTCAATGTGCTTAGATCTTGCATGGAAGATTGGGTTAGATGCAAGGCGTTGGGCTGATATATTGTCATTGTAGATGATTGGTGCCTCCTCTGAATCCATGATCTTTAGTTCCACCAATAATCTCTTGATCCAAAGTACCTCCTTTGTAGTGGTTGTCAAAGCTTTGTACTCGGCCTCGGTTGAAGATAGAGATATAGTTTCTTGCTTTTTTGAAAGCCATGAAACCACACCTTCTCCTATGAAATTTGAATAGGCACTTGTTGATTTCCTATCCCTCTTGTCCCCTGCAAAATCTGAATCACTAAATGCATGAAGGTTAATCACATCTCCTCTATATAGAATCCCAAAATCCAATGTACCCGAGATGTATCTTAGAATCCTCTTAGCCTTTTTCCAATGGATATTCAATGGCTTTTGCATGGATTGGCTCAACCTACATACACTAAAGCTAAGATCTGGTCTTGTTATAGTGATCCACATTAAGGAACCTATAAGTTTCCTAAACAAAGTGATGTCCATGAAGGATCTTTCATCATCTTCATTTGGCACTTTTACATCTTGCTCCATTGGTGTGTCAACACTTTTGCATACTTCCATCTTAAACTTCTTCAAAAGACTTTGAGCATAGTTTACTTGACTTATAAAGATAAAATCAGACCCTCTAAGTACTTCTATGCCTAAGATTAAGTGAAGACACCCTAGATCTACCATCTTGAACTCTAAGGATAGATCTATCTTGATTTTTTCAATACCATCAACACTATTTCCACTAATGATGATGTCATCTACATAAATGAGTAAAAGTACAATACCAACATCATCAAACTTAATGTAAAGAGTGGGATCATATTCACTTTGAACAAAAGAAAGTGAAATAAGATAGCAATGTAGTCTTGAATTCCAAGATCTCGAGGCTTGCTTCAAGCCATAGATGCTTCTTTGGAGATGGCATACTTTGTTCTCCATTCCATGCTTGATGAACCCTTGTGGCTGCTCCATATAGATATCCTCTTCCAAAAAACAATTCAAGAAAGCATTAGAGACATCCATTTGACATAGAATCCATCCAAAATGTGATGCAAGTGCAATGATTAGTCTTATTGTGACCATCTTGGCCACGGGTGCAAAAGTTTCCTCATAGTCTATCCCTCTCTCTTGAGCATAACCTTTTGCAACTAATCTTGCTTTATGCTTGTTAACACTCCCATTTGCATTCAACTTAAGCTTGAAGACCCACTTGCATCCTATTACATTCCTTTGAGGTCTCTCAACAAGCAACCAAGTTTCATTCTCAATCAAGGCATCATACTCATCCAACATAGCTTTATACCATTCTTTGGAGTTCAATGCATCTTCAACATTAGATGGTTCTTCAAAACTAGATAAAGCATAAGAAGTGGATGAGATACCCTCAACTTGCTGTCCTTTTCCTTGATATGTGAGCCTTGATGGCTCCACTTTTGCCCTTGAAGATCTCCTTGGTGTGATAGGTGGGTTTGGTGCTTGCTCCTCCATGAGCTCCTCCTCAAAACCAAGATCTTGCTCCTCGGCCATCTTCTTCTTGATTGTTGGAGCACTTGAGCCTTCTTCAAGCATATGCATATGATGTTCATCAAAGATGACATCCCTTGAAACAACAAATTTGTTGAAGGATGGAAGATAGACTTTGTAGCCCTTGCTTGAGCTTGCATATCCAAGCATGATCCCTCTTGTGGAAGATGGATCCTCCTTGGTTCTTGTTTCTAATGGCACATGCACATAACATATACACCCAAAAACTTTTAAGTGATTAAGATTGGGTTTCTTTCCATACAACATCTCATAAGGAGTTTTGCCTTCAATTGCTTTGCAAGACACCCTATTCATCAAGTAGTTTGCACATACAAGAGACTCACCCCAAAAGGATTTGGGCAAACAAGCATCTAATCTTAAAGCCTTAGAACATTCACATAATGTTCTATTCCTTCTTTCAGCAACTCCATTTTGTTGAGGAGTGTAAGGACAAGAAGTCTCTTTCTTGATCCCTTCCTCCTCACAAAAGGCCTTGAACTCATTGGAGATGAATTCTCCACCATTGTCACTTCTAAGAATCTTGATGCTATGATTATGATGCTTTTCCACAAACAACTTGAACTTTACAAAAGTATCAAATACTTGAGACTTGAAGGAAAGTAAGAACACCCAACAATATCTTGAGTAGTCATCAATGAAGGTTAAAAACATGGATGAACCTCCATTAGATTTGGTGCTAGCAATGTGCACATCCGAGTGTATGAGTTCAAGAGGATGAGATGACTTTGTGATGGATTTAGGAAACACCTTCTTATGTGCCTTGGATAAGGCACAAGCTTCACAAACCTTGTCTTCCTTCCCAATAGACCTTGGTAGGCCTAAAGCATACTCCTCCTTGATCATAGCCTCCATGGAACCCGAGTTGACATGTCCAAGTCTTTTGTGCCATAAAGTAAAGGTAGATATCTTGCTCTTCTCGGCCAACATGACAACATTAGTATCCACAAATGCATCCAGCTTATAAAGTTTGCCAAGTCTAGTGCCCTTAGCCACTATCTTACCCTTCTTCTTGATGAAACATTCATTTGAAGCAAAGTCAACATTGAAACCATTGTCTACCATTTGGCCAACACTTAGTAGATTCTTTGTTATTGTAGGAATGTACAAAACACCTTCTATGTTGATCTTTTTGGAAGATCCTAAGCAAAGGGGAATGCTACCAACTCCTTCAATCTTACAAGCTTCATCATTTGCTGTATAGATAGACTTTATAGGTCCATCATAAGATAAGAGAGAAGAGAAAAACTCCCTTTTACTAGTCATGTGTGAACTAGCACCCGAGTCAATCCACCAATGATCTTCTCCTTTGAAGCTTGTTGAAGAAAATATGGACATCATGAGAGAGTCCTCATGTGAACTCTCCTCCTCCTCCTCTTTGCTCATGTTGGCTTGGCTTTGATCTTGCTTCCTCTTGAAGCATTCCGAGGCATAATGCCCCATCTTGCTACAATAGTAGCACTTCACCTTTGATTTGTCCTTCTTGACTTTGGTGGTTGATGGAGATGCCTTTGGGGGTCCTTCTTGATCCTCAAGCTTTGTAGACTTCTTGAATGTTGATCCTTTGCCTTTGGACTTGCCTTTGCCTTTGGTGAAGAGAGCTTGGTCATCTCCACCTTGGATGGAAAGCCTATCCATCCTCTCTTGCATTTGGCTCCTTCTTGATTCCTCGGCCATGAGCGTGCCTTGGAGTTCTTCAAGTATGGGTAGCTTACCCATAATTGTATATCCCTGAACCAAATTGTCAAATTCAAAGCTTAGTCCATTCAATATGAGTTGAACAAGCTCTTCATCCTTGATAGGGTCACCTATAAAGGCTAGCTCTTTGTTCAATTCCTTTACTCTTAGGACAAAAGTATGTGCACTCTCTCCTTTCTTTTGATAGCTTCTATAGATTTGATTCTTCAAAGCTAACATTCTAGTTTGGTTCTTGGATTCATAGACCTTTTGCAAAGTCTCCCAAGCATCTTGAGCTGAAGTGCAATCTCCTACCTCTCTTAAGAGTTCATTTGCAACATTCATTTTTATGCAATGTAGTGCAACATTGCACCTCTTGATGTATTTGGCTTTTTCTTGAGGATGAATAGGTTCACCCTCCTTACCATTTACAATTTCCATCAGATCTTGCATGATCATGATATATTCCATTCTAACTTTCCATATGGAATAGTTAGTTTTGTTGAGCCTTTCATTAGTATCCAAAAGATATGCATTTATAGATGCCATCTAGTCTCCTAATCAAGGACTTGACACAAATGAAGGTTACTTCTATTGATTTGATTGAAGGTCTACCTTATCCCACTTCTTAGGGACCTGAAAAGATCAGTAATAGACTTCCTATAAAGATCTAAGAATGATCTCTAACAAAATCAAATCATAGAATACTAGAAACAATGCACTTGCTTGATTGAAGTAGACAATACTAGTAGAATTGCCCCTCTTTCTATAAAGAACATTAAAGCTTCCAAATGATCTGATAAAGAGTGAATTTCAGCAACCTAATATACTTCCAAAATCACTTGTAAAAGATCTAAATGGAACTTAATGAGGATGCAACACAATCTACTATCCAATCACAAGCAAAAAATGATCAAAATTGATGAAAAATTGATCTAATTTGGTGCATAAGTCAAGCAATGGTTGGACTGAACCTAAATCACTTTAGGAGGTGCCTACTACACCTTAGAACAGCCTTGAAGAGTCCCCAAAACTCTGATCTTCCCTCTCCTTGAATGCTAGAAAGCCTTCTCTATGAAATCACCTCCAAAACTCGCTTAGAAATCAATGCTTGGAGCAAGCAAAACTTGCTATCTTGGTAATGTGAATTGAATTCAACTTTGCCTCTGGTTTTAGACACCTAAACACCTGCAAATGAAGTCACACAACACCAATCTCCAATGTATTTGACTCACTTTGAGTTCTAGAATCAATACTAGATGCTAAGATCCAATCTACACAAGATTTAGATCAAAAATTGTGATAAAATTGAATGCAAACAAAGGATTTAGCTCATTTCAGCCTTTAGGCTCTGATACCATGTAAAAATTACAGCAAATAAGGATCCTAAAACACTTAAAATGATGAGGGAAACAATAGATTATGATTTCATAAGATTAGCACAAGTTGAACCATCAAAATCCATCAAAAATCTATGCTTGAACCTCACTAAATGGCCCAAATCCTTGAAGAAGGCTTCACACGTGTGAAAGTACGGCCTCCCACAGTCTGAGTACTGTACACCAGACCTACATTCAATCCTATAATCATTAGTAATCACAAGTACTCAAACAATTATGAACATAGAGAGCAATTGCACCATTATGAGAGAAAAAACATGAAATTGCTTGATTGATTTTGGTGAGATATCATCACCTATATATACATGATCCATCACGGTTTTGGGCAGGTATGAGTAGCCCTAAACCTATCCCTAATGCTAATTTTGGTGGATCTTTCATCCCTACCAAGTTAGGGTTGGAATCTTGGAGATCCCTCAACAATGCAAAAATTACCAAAAATAGCTCCTATTTTTTCTCCCTTGTATCTAAGCATAATTTGGACTCATTCCAAAGGTTCTAACACTTAGGTCTACTTGAGAACATCCGTATGAATGGAATCCTATGCTATTTGGCACGTGTGACAAGCCACATCATGACCATCTAACTATTTACAAGTCATATGACCAAAACTAGTCAAGCTAGAATTGTGAATTTTTAACAATGTGTTACTGGGAAGACCATGGTTGAGGACTACGCAAGTAGTACACAACTGGGGTACGGGGAAACTCACCTTCGAGAACATAGAGCAGGCTGTAAAGATTGATCCAACCACATGGGCGGTGAAACCTATTGCTGAAGTCCCCAATGCCAACGAGTTGCCAAGGCACTAGCCTCAATCCAAGTCATCGACGACACCAAAATGGCCGAAGTCCCCGAAGGCAAAAAGGAGTGAATGGAGACCAAGGCACACGAGACCGAAGTGCCCGACGCCAACGAAGTCCCCAACAAGGACTAAAACCTAGCTATGAGCAAAGCCAAAAGTCGAGCCAGACACGTCGAATGTTTAGTACGTCATCAGAGCTCGGCGAGCGCGACAGTTTGAATGTCATGACTCAACCGTTAAGCCCTTGTAGTTAAGCGGAGTAGCAAGAATTAGTTAGCTATGTTTTTAGCTTAAACTATCTTGTAATGCTTAGCTAATTAGTTCTTGTAATTGGACCAAGCATGCTATATGTATTGGAGATCGAGATACAGAGCGAAGTGCCCGACGCCAACGAAGTCCTTAAAGCCAGACATGTCGGATGTCGAGTATGTCATCAGAGCTCGACGAGCGTGATATTTTGGATGTCACGACTCAACCGTTAAGCCCTTGTAGTTAAGCGGAGTAGCAAGAAATAGTTAGCTATGTTTTTAGCTGAAACTATTTTGTAATGCTTAGCTAATTAGTTCTTGTAATTGGACCAAGCATGCTATATGTATTGGAGATTGAATATAGAAACAAAGATAGAGAGAAAAGAGATAGTCATGAACGCAACACTCAGTGAGGTGCGTGTCAAGGAAGAAATATAGTTCCAGTAGTAGCTAGTTCAATTTGTGAGAAGAGAACACCTCTCTCACACCAACGCATTGATCTGAGAAACAAACAGTGCTCAAATTTTTTTTTTGATGTAAACTCAATTTTTGATAATACAGACGAATTACAATTTTTCTTGCTCAATGCATGCAATCTTTGAATGCTTTGTGTTGTTTACTTCTTTCAATGGTAGATATACTTCTGCTGTCATCTGACATTATCTACTATTCACAATTTAGCATCAGATTAGCAGTAGCTATCTGCAGCTCGGAAGATCTTTGATCGCAAAATGAAGCAGTGACTTTGTCCGACAGATCGACTCCATCTGAGCTCATATCGGTAAATCTCTACCAGCTCCGATTTCGAAGTGATCGAATTCTCTGACATCCCCAACGAAGGTTGGTCACTGGCTTCCCTTCAAGTGGTATCAGAGCTAGTGACATCGATCATTCACCATCAGTGGTATTAGAGTAGCCCGATTGCTTGGCCATCGGAGATACGCACCATCACAATCTAGGGACGTCTCTCTTGAACCATGTCACATGCAATCAAACCAACATGTAACCAAAGCATTCAACCAAGAAATCAGCGTGCTACCCAGTTGAACATTCATGATTCCTACTTCTACTTGCTGCAAAAACGAAATGAAAGATCGATGGAACCAAACTACACTCATCTATCCACAAAACAGAACTAATCTAACAGCATATCCAAGGATCAAGAAACACACATTTCTTGATTCTTGGACTTCAAGGACATCAATAAAGGGATTGTCATAAGATTTGCAAGACTTACAAAACAATCCAATCCATGATGGTTTACCACAATGCTGATTCCTACATTAATCTACAAAGCATAAATGAAAGAAAGCAAGGAAGCTAGTCCTCCCTAGTTAATCCACAACCACACACAAAGGGATGGAAGGGCAAGATCATTAAAACATCACTCAAGAAACAAGAATGATCAAGGAGCTCAAGGATGCATCAAACTCGTGGAAGCTATTCTCATTGAAACATGGATTAGATACATTACACAAAAGATCGGGGAAGCCTCTTAAATAAGAAAGAGAGTTCCTTAGGTGGCATCCTAGTGGCAATTCCAAATTACACAAATTACAAGTGGAATTATGCTCTCCACTAGAGGTCACTTTCAAAAGGCGGCTCACTCAACTTTTCTAAGAGGGATCTACTTGCATTTATTACATTTGCCTAGAAATACTAGTTCCTACATGGTCATTCCATCTTTCGAGATTCACCATGAGGCTTAACAGTTTCTGTCTGTCATGATTAACTAGTACCTCGGCTCTCAGTCTTCGTTCATCTCATCTTCTCAGAGACCTCCTCAGTCTAAGGTGAGAGGTGCTCTTGGGTAGCTCTGACCAAGTATCTTGGGAATTCAGAATCAGCCAACATCATCCCACCCCTAATGTGTTGCAGGACCTACTACAACCCATATTGGATGATCATTGCTCCGCTATTGGCATCTTCTATGTTCACTTGGAAAAGCGTAGATCCTCGTTCGCTTGCATAAAACCAAGTGCTTATTGCTATCGGTCTTTATCAAAAAATAGTTTCTGAAAGCTGCCGCAATGTAACTAGAACGTCTTATTGCTACAAGTGGTTGGTGTCTTCAAAATTGGAGAGCTCCCAACAGCTTCACAACTTTGCATGCTTGAGCATCTTTCCTCATATCTTTTTTTTTTCTTTTTGGTCACTTGTATTTGCCATGGACAGTTTCACTTTTGATTTCTTAGCAGGTACTAATTCTCTGGGAGGTCTTGCCAAATATTCATCAATTGTCTGGCACTCTTTGTATCCTCCATTTGCTTCTAGGCGTCTCCTCAGTTCTTCTCTTAGTTGAAGTTCCAGTCTTGTCCATGCTCTTTCCTTGGTGAGAAGAGGAGAATCTTCGATTGATAGGTTGCACAAACCCTGGGTTAGCAGTCTTCAAGGAAATGGGCTCACAGATTTGAGATGGATGGTTCAGATAGGGACTTGGTGGAAGAAAGAAGGAACTGATAGTTCTACAGTTGCAGCCTTGGACCCTTGCAATGTCGAGCTTTGAGCTAGGTGAGAAGTTTGCTTTATTCTGCAGACTCGCTGTTATCTTTATCTTTTCTGCAACTCCTTCATTTGATCCACTACTTTTGGATTCTCTTCGGGCTTCATAGGAGGGGATTCAACTATCATTGCTCCTAAGAGTTTCAATTGATCAAGATCAATCTGACTGATCTGTTGCTTAAGTTTTGTCCTTTCCCCTCGACTTCTTGGATCTTTCTCTTTATTTCTTCTAGCTGCTGCGGCTACTTCTTAAATCTCTTCTGGCTGATCAACCAATGTAGGTGGTAGTTGGTCTCTGCAAGACACTTGCAATGATCTTTTCGCCATTTCGGTAAAACTATCAAGATTTGAAAAACTGGTGTTTTCTCAGATGGATAACAAGGTGATGTGGAACAGAGAAATGGAAGGAAGGGTGGTGGTGCTGACATCGGTAGATGGTGTGGATGATAAAATAGACATGGGAGTGGATGAAGAAGAAGACTGATTTTCAAATACTTGTACTTCCTATTTGATGAAGGATCTTCGTCGTGACTGGGGTACTTCTTCCTATTGAGTCCCTTTGGATTGCCAATCTGTCTTCTTAGCCTTATCTTTTTCGTCTTTGGTTTTGTGACCTTGGCTGGTGATGTTGTTGTTGGAAATGTGGTTGCTTCAGTGGATGCCTATCCATATGCAAGACATCAGATCAGAAGTATATTCATCAAATCCTTCCATCATTTGTTTGATCCATGTTAGCTCGTTTGTCATCCTAGCTGCTGCTACATATTCGGCCTCACATGAAGATTGAGCCACCGTTGTCTCCTTCTTGCTTATCCAAAGTATGGCAGCGCCAGATGCTAGAGTACAACCTTCTAAAATACTTTTTCTATCATCCTTCATGGATTTCCAGCTTGCGTCACTATAAGATTCAATTCGAAATCCAGCTTTCTTTGTATAACACAGTCTATAGTCTTTTTTTTCCTCCTCTTCATGTGCAAGGTTCCCTTGTTGTCTCTCTTCTTGTGCCCTTTGCTTCTTGTAGCATTCGAATGCTATATGCCCCTTCTTCCCACAAAAGAAGCATTGGAGTTTGGATTTGTCTCTCTTCCATAAACTTGATGCCTGATCCTCCACCTTGGCCTCCTTGCCTTGGATCTCATGGATGCATTGGTCTTTTTCTTGTCTTTTAATGAGAAGTTGGTCTTCTCATCTCCATCTTGTAAAGATAAGGAACTCATCCTAGTCTTTACATGTAGAACTCTATTTTTCTCGGCCACAAGCACACTATGTAGCTTGTCAATAGAAGGTAGGCTCTGATTAATGGCAAAACTTTGGACCAAATTGGAGTATTCATCTCTAATTTTACATGCTTATTGAGAGGAGGAAACTCTACCAATTTGGAGAGTCAAAGCATCCTCATGTGCTAATCCCTCTTGCTATTGCTCTTGTTGTGTTTGCATATTGCTTTTCATTTTCATTGTTCTTGTTTTAGTAGTTATGGCTTGTCCTTTAGCATGCATATTGTAACCTCCATCTCACTTCTCTTTCTCACCTTGTTGGCTAATTCTGACGAATCTCCAAGATACTCGACCAGAGTTACCCAAGAGCACCTCTCACCTTAGACCGAGGAGGTCTCTGAGAAGACGAGATGAACGAAGACTAAGAGCCGAGAAGTACTAGTTAAGCATGACAGACATAAACTGTGTAAGCCTCATTGTGAATCCCGAAAGATGGAATGACCATGTAGGAAATAGTATTTCTAGGCAAATGTAATAAATGCAAGTAGACCTCTCTTAAAAAAAAGTTTTGTGAGCCGCCTTTTCATGATGACCTCTAGTGGAGAGCATAATTCCACTTGTAATTTGTATAATTTGGAATTGCCACTAGGATGCCACCTAAGGAGCTCTCTTGCTTATTTAAGAGGCTTCCCCTTTGTAGAAGGGAGCTTTTTGTGTAATGTATCTACTCCATGCTTTAATGAGAATAGCTTCCATGAGTTTGATGCATCCTTGAGCTCCTTGATCATTCTTGTTTCTTGAATAGGCATTAATGATCTTGCCCTTCCATTCCTTGAGTGTGGTTGGGGATTTAGTGGTGGATTAGTTTTATTTCTTGTTTGTGGAACTAGAGTGGATTAGCTTTCTTGCTTTCATAGATTAATGTAGAAATTGTGGTAATTCATCTTGGCTGGGACAGCCCTTTTCTTGGCATTCTTGGCAGTCTAAGAATCAAGAATTGTGTGTTTCTTGATTCTTGGGCTCTCCAAAATGCTGCCTAGTTTAGTTTCTTGTTTTTTTGTTTTGTGGATTAGTGCATGTGTAGATTAGTTTTAGTGTTTAGGATCTGATTCATTTCGTCTTTTGTAGCAAGTAAAGCAGGATTTCATGGTTTGTTCAACTGATTTACACGCTGATTTCTTGGTTGAACGCTTTGGTGTGCATGATTGACTGTTTATGCATGTGCATTCGGTTCAAGAGTGATGTCCCTGGATTGTTTTCTAACATGCAGGACATTATTACAACGTTATCCAGTCCATTATGCTTGATTCTGGCCCTTAAACAAGAAAGAATAACATAAAGCAAGGCCCATAGTCTCTGCTGACAGGCACAAGAAGAAACAAGAAGAGAAAGAATTAGTAAACAGATTCTCTAGAGCAGGGAACTTGTCAACATTTGATGCACATTGCAGCTTAAACCATACCAAATGCAATGTCCTTCCATGATCAGATCCATTACACACATTCTACATTTCTAGATATGTTCTCATCTATAGTCTAACCTGCAAACACCTACAACAACCTGCTAACAATGACCTGCTGACCTGCAAACACTCTACACATATCCTACACACACCACAACCAGCACACACACGACCTCCCACACACCATCCAACCCCTGCAACACATCAAAACTGCAATTAACCTCTAGTTCTTGCACTTCCTCATCTGACAAGCTGTTGTAAAGCTACCTTTACAAGCTTTACTTCCGGCGCCATCGGCGCCAACTATGTCCCCGGCGCCAGCAGTGCCCTGCTGCTCCCGGCGCCAACGCCGCTCTCGGCGCCACTATGACCAGAATCCAGCCGGCGCCAAGTTCCTATGGCTAAAAATCTTTGATCGGTTCTAGCGGAGTCCAGAGAGCTCAGATCGATGTGCAATCACCTCACACGATCTAGGCATGATTAAAGGAAGCCTGGGGATCAATAGAATCTAGAGAGAGAAAATGACTTTCTAGAAAAAGAAAATCCTAGACAGAGAAAAACGTGCTTTACCAGCTTGGGTAGAGTGCTTGGTATGAGGAGGGTGCCGAATCACACCAATACTATAGGGGAGTGCGTGTTGCGACTCAGGGCAAGCTCCAACCAAGTCTCAGCCTCCCTTGCTGGAATGTCGTCATGGCTCTCGCCTTGGCATGCTAGCGCCCCGGAGACTAGGGTCGGTCACACACTTGAAATGTAACCTTCTCAGATTTATCAATAAAGTGGGATTTTTCTCAAACTGACTCTGATTACCTTCTGGGTTTCAGTGTTCGGTAAAAGCGCCAGTTGTAAGGCCGCTTTCAAAATTTTTAACTTGGCACATAGCTGAGGGTCGTATCCCAGGACGCCAGCGGTATGCCGGCGGGACCATTCGGTCCGTGGCGCCAGCGGTATGCTGTCGGGACCATTTGGTCCAGGAACTGGTTGTCTCCATATCTGTCGCGGCTTGTGGTTCTGAGTGTTCCTTGCATGAACGTGAATGGGTTAAGCTCTTGGGGAACGGGCTCTAACCTGTCGGCTGAGTTAAATGGCTTGCTTAGGTGGAAGTTACCTGTTTATGGCTATCCAGTCTGGCGTGGCGCCAGGTTGGCTTCCAGCGCTCGTGACGAAGCTTTCAGTTGGTTAAGTCTGATGTAAGTCAGACCGCTTGCTTGGAATGGATGTTATTCGTTTGTAACGAAGCTTCGAGTTGGTTAAGTTTGATGTATGTCGGGCGGCTTGCTTGGAGGGAAGTCACCCACATCGGGACCCCCGATCTGGCATGGCACCAGGTTGGATCTCAATGTTGGTTTTCGGAACTTCAAGTTCGTTAAGTCTGATCGTTGTTGGCGACTTGGCTGCTTCTATGTCAAGTGGGTTTGGATGGCAAGAGTTGAAGGCTGGGAAGCTAAGTCGTTGTTCCCGGCTCCCTTTGGGATGCCTGCGCTACATGTGGTATCAGAGCCGACTGGCCGGTCAGCTATGCGGATCTCACGAAAATGGCCACGGTTTGGGGTTCATCAAGACAACTGTTGTGCAAGGTGCTGCCCACAGTGTAAGCACGGGTGCATCCACGATCGGGGTGGTCAGCAGAACGAGGGACTTGATGAGTCAAGGTGCTGCCCTTGAGGTGTAAGCACGGTCAGTTCTCGCGGTTCGGGCCTGGCGCTGTCTGCACGTAGGACGGATGAGGCAAAGTGCTGCCTAGGGAGGTGAAAGCACGGTCTGTACCTTGTGGGGTGCGGGGTGACATATTCGAACTGTACGGGTTAACCATTGTTACAGAGATGCTCCTCGAATTCAGGTGTAAAGCACGGGTGGTTAGCTGCCGGTGCGGGATAGCTGCCGATCGTTTAGCTATAAGGGCTATCGACCAAAAAGTGGTGGGGCGTGACTGAGGCAATGTGCTGCTTAATGGTGAAAGCACGGATAGTTGGAGGGGTGTCCTATGTGGGCTGATTCCATGATCGATTTGTATGGGCGCGGCTAGGCAAAGGTCCGTTGGCAGGCCATCTCAAAGGGGGACCTTGTCTTTGTTACTTGTTAGTAAACCTGCCTGAGTGTCTTACTTGTATGTATTCGTGGTGAGTCTTAGTACTCATGCTTTGCCTGGTTTGCATGATTGCTTGTGATACAAGGAGCTGATGGCTCGAGAAGGAACCTTTTCTTTTGAAGGCTGATACCATCAAACAAAGAGGACTACAAAATCTGTGGGACGGATTTGCAGTTCAAGTACTCACACGTGAACGACAACGAAACGACTCAATGTTTGCAAAGGATGGATGGCTAGCCTATTTCTTGGGTTAGTTTAATTTGCGACAACGCCCACTAGACGCAAGCAAGAAGTCAAAAGTTGGAAAGGGCCATTTCAGGGGAGATCTTCTATGGAGCAGTTGGTCTTCATTTTGGGACGGCCACCTTCGGAGCTGAAACTCACTGAGCATGGGCGATATCCAAAATCTGTGCGGCGGATTTGCAGTTCAAGTACTCGCACGTGAACGACAACAAAACGACTCAATGTTTGCAAAGGATGGATGGCTAGCTTGTTTCTTGGGTTAGTTTCATTTGCGACAACGCCCACCAGACGCAAGCAGGAAGTCAAAAGTTGGAAAGGGCAATTTCAGGGGAGATCTTCTATAGCAGTTGGTCTTCATTTTGGGACGGCCAACTTCGAAACTTAAACTCACTGAGCATGGGTGATATCCAGTATCGGTTGGGTTTTTCCTCAAAGGGGAAAAGACTAGGATCCTCTTCAGAGATTGGCAACAAGTTGGATCGAGCCATAATCCTAGCAGATGGGAAGCAAAGTGTTGGAAAGGCTTTTTGTCCGAAGAACTCTACTCTAAGTCCGGTCAGCTGATTTTATAAGTGGAGGGGAACTATCACACACACCTCTCTCTTGGGGCAAATTTCGAATGAAAGTTGATAAAAAAAGAGGGCAAATTCAAGGTGACCTAGCCATACTCACACGAGGAGACTGGCGAACTTTGGACCTAATAAGTTGACAAGTTTTTGTTGTGGAAAGGAAAGTTTGCTATAGGCTTTCTTTGGACTAGCAATGATGAGGAAACATATGAGTACGCTGGCTTGTGTTACGTGTAAGGCAGATGATCAATGCAGGAACTGTGAAAGTTGAGTCTTGCATGAGAGACTTGGTATTTCGAACGGACGCTAAGGGATAGTTCGCATTGAGATCGGATTAGTGCAAACTCTGGGTGCATGTTTCTGATTCAAAGAGAGCTACTTGAAGCCAAGCTCGATGTACACTTCTTGTTTTGACTGTGAGACAACTGACCAGTGATGGAATTGTGAAAGTCAAGTTTTGTGCGACGGACATGGTGCTTCAAACAAATGCAAAGAGATAGTTCGGATGCGGATCAAACTGGTGCGACCCTTTGGCTTTCCACGAGGTCAATGGTTACATTTGGGCTGATTCAAAGAGCTACTTCAAGCTAAGTGAGAGGTGCATTGCGGAGTACTCAATCTTTGCCTACCTTAAAGAGCCCAGATGGAAAAGTATCAAGATCAGGCTGGGACAAGGAGAGAAATCAAGGTGTAGAAGCAACAAGGCACGGAGTGGACCATAAAGTGGGCAATCAAAACGATAAATCCTTCCGCTGAGGGAGCCTTGATACCTGTGCGGAACTGAACAAATCTGGAGCTCAAGGAGCTCAACACAAAGTACATCAAGGACAAATCAGAAGCTCAAAGGAGTTCCAAAGTCGAAAGTCAGAAGCGACAGGGGCGAACATTTCAAAGAAAGGCCTCTGTCACCAGTTAATAAGGTTCTCGGGTTTTACGAAAGCGATATCAAATCTACGCTTTTCCCAGACAAAGATATATTTTCAAGTTATGTAATTTTTCAATACAAAGAGCTGAGCCTCCGACTTGTGGTGTGCCAGCTTCAATGTTAATAAAAATGGCCAGTAAATTGAGTGTTGTGCCAAGTAGCTTAAATGTATAGTTATTTTAATTGGAAGACACCTTTACTTTAATCTGACATCTGATGAGGACATCAGATTTTATAAAGGTGGGGTGGATGTTGTAAAGCTACCTTTACAAGCTTTACTTCCGGCGCCAACTATGTCCCCGGCGCCAGCAGCGCCCTGCTGCTCCCGGCGCCACTGTGACCAGAATCCAGCTGGCGCCAAGTTCCTATGGCTGAAAATCTTTGATCGGTTCTAGCGGAGTCCAGAGAGCTCAGATCGATGTGCAATCACCTCACACGATCTAGGCATGATTAAAGGAAGCCTGGAAATCAATAAAATCTAGAGAGAGAAAATGACTTTCTAGAAAGAGAAAATCTAGAGAGAGAAAAACGTGCTTTATCAGCTTGGGTAGAGTGCTTGGTATGAGGGAGGGTGCCGAATCACACCAATACTATAGGGGAGTGCGGGTTGCGACTCAGGGCGAGCTCCAACCAAGTCTCAGCCTCCCTTGCTGGAATGTTGTCATGGCTCTCGCCTTGGCATGCTAGCGCTCCGGAGACTAGGGTCGGTCACACACTTGAAATGTAACCTTCTCAGATTTATCAATAAAGTGGGATTTTTCTCAAACTGACTCTGATTACCTTCTGGGTTTAAGTGTTCGGTAAAAGCGCCAGTTGTAATGCCGCTTTCAAAATTTTTAACTTGGCACATAGCTGAGGGTTGTATCCCAGGACACCAGCGGTATGCCGGCGGGACCATTCGGTCCATGGAGCCAGCGGTATGCTGTCAGGACCATTTGGTCCAGGAACTGGTTGTCTCCATATCTGTCGCGGCTTGTGGTTCTGAGTGTTTCTTGCATGAACGTGAATGGGTTAAGCTCTTGGGGAACGGGCTCTAACCTGTCGGCTGAGTTGGATGGCTTGCTTGGGTGGAAGTTACCTGTTTATGGTTGTCCAGTCTGGCGTGGCGCCAGGTTGGCTTCCAGCGCTCGTGACGAAGCTTTCAGTTGGTTAAGTCTGATGTAAGTCAGACCGCTTGCTTGGAAAGGATGTTACTCGTTTGTAACGAAGCTTCGAGTTGATTAAGTTTGATGTATGTCGGGCGGCTTGCTTGGAGGGAATCACCCACATCGGGACCCCCGATCTGGCATGGCACCAGGTTGGATCTCAATGTTGGTTTTCGGAACTTCAAGTTGGTTAAGTCTGATCGTTGTTGGCGAGTTGGCTGCTTCTATGTCAAGTGGGTTTGGATGGCAAGAGTTGAAGGCTGGGAAGCTAAGTCGTGGTTCCCGGCTCCCTTTGGGATGCCTGCGCTACACAAGCATTCCACGCACTCCTCAGAGAACAACACAACAAGAAACACACCCTTCCATCATCACAAACAACCTGACCATCCCTCGTTGACTAAACAAACCTGCACACCCTCCAAACGTCCTCTAGAAAACACGCAAGAAACATTGACCTGCATAGAAAACACACCAACAAACACACAACACCCTGCAAGCATGCCTACACTCCAGGCCTACACAATCTGCACGCCATTCTTTCGCTCATCCAAACAGCTCGCACATTTCCTCCTGCAAACGCTCCGCATACCTGCCCGAATCCGCCTACACCTGCATTTGAACGACTACTCCTTTCATCTTGACAGAGCCACCCTACAGAAGCCATGCTTTCCTCCATCAGCATCTTCACGAGCACCTAAACCAAGCGCCCATGCCACCTTCTTCCTTCACGCTCTCAGTTGACCTCCTTCAAATTTTTATCACGTTTTCTGAAGGAAAATTCCCAAGTGTTTTTCCTGCAGTGGTATCAGAGCTACCTTTAACAGCCATATCTAAGCAACCATCAAGAGTGTGTTCAATTGTTAAAGCTCAACAACATCATTGTGATAGAGCTTATTTACATAAATTCAAAAGATTTGAAGATGCCTTCAATCAGTAGTATTCAGTCTAAGATCAGTACGATCTTGTATACAGAAGGTTCAAATTATCTAGTCTTTAAGTTAAAGACTTCACTCATACTAAAGGGCAAAGGTCTTTGGCAATGGGGGGATTCAACATAAGCAAAGCCAATATTTCCTAGCAAAGAACTTCGTGAATGGAGAAAGAAAAATGACAAAGCTATAGCGATTATTGCATCTTTAGTGAATGACAGCACAATGCTAGATCTTACTTCAACTTCGAACGCTGAAGAATTGCAAACCAGGAATGAGATTCGATGACGGAATCAATTCATGTTCTTGAAGGATCAATTGACTTACCTATAATGGGACGACAAAGACCTGACCACTTTTGTACAAAAAATAAAGAATTTGTTTATTTCTTTGCAAAATTCTGGCACTGAAAATGCAATCTCAAAGGAAAAACAACTTAGCTATTTTCTTTGAGCCCTACCCAGGTCATTCCACACAACTTGAAGTTTATTGATGAAAGATTCATCTATGACGCTTCAGAAGGCGATAGATGGAGTCAAAGAGGAAGTAGAAGCTCGCGGACGTTATGACAACAATGGTGATTCAAAAAAAGCTCTATTTACTCAAAAGAATCAATCTTCGAAGAAGTTTTAATCTAAGAGGGAGTCGTCTTAGAAGGATGATATCAATCAAAAAAAGAATGGAGATCGTTCAGACGAACCCAAGAAAAATGATCGACAATAAGGTAAACAACACTCAAGAGATTCTGGTGATAGGAAGATTTGTAACAGATGCAAGAGATCAGGTCATACAAAAGACAAGTGTTGGCTGAATCCTAAGATTGATTGTATTCATTGTCATAAACGGGGTCATGCAGAAGTAGACTGTTATTGAAATCCCAAGAACAAGGAGTAACAATACCGAAGTGAACCTTCATATTCAAATTTTGTTGAAGACAAGGCAGCATGTTCCAGAGCAGCAAAAGAAAGGACGACAAGAAACTCAGCAGCATATGTTTTTGCTGATCTATGTTGTTTATTGAATTCAAAAATTTGAGATGTAGTACTTGATTTGGGAGCCACCTCACATTTTGTTTCCTCGAAACAAATTTTATCGGACTACAAGAAGATGAATTCTTCGAGATACATTGTACTTGGAGACGGTTCTAAGCATGAAGTTGATGGAACTGGTGTACTGTGGTTAGACACGAATCAGGGTGACAAGAATCTAGAGAAAGTTCTCTATGTTCCTACTCCTCGATAAAAATCTTCTATCTGTAGCAAAGATAGTCAACAAGACAACGAAGAGCGCTAGCAAGATATGTGTCAGGCAGCTCTGCTTCTACATTAGAAGAGTTCTGTGGATTCAGTGGCAAATCACAGACTTTCGAGGAGGCAATTAAATGTCCAGAGAAGGACAAATGAATTCAAGCCATGAATGAGGAGATGGAATCCATGAGGAAAAACCAGGTATGGACGTTGCAGCCATTACAAAATAAGCAAAAGGCTATAAAATACAAATGGGTATACAAGCTAAAGTATGGACCAGATGGAGATGTCTCAAAGTATAAGGCAAGACTTGTAGCAAAGGGATTTTCTCAGAGATATGGTATTGACTATTCTGAGACCTTCTCTCCTATCGTGAAACATTCATCCCTACATTTACTATTTGCATATGCAGCTGCTTATGACCTCAGGATTCACATTGTGGACGAGAAGACAGCCTTCTTGCATGGTGAGCTAGACAAAGAGGTCTACATGGATCAACCTCCAGAATATGTCTTGAATTCACTTCCTACTTATGCATGTAAAATGCAAGAGTATCTATGGTATGAAGTAATCAGCTCAACAATGGTACAAGAAGAAAGATCAAGCCCTGAAGTCCTTAGGATTCAAGCCACTTATGGCTGATTCCAATGTCTATGTGAGAATTACATATGGGAAGATCATCATTGTGGATGTGCATGCACCACTAGTAGTGCACTGTGATACTTCACTGGACACCTCAACAGCCTATCTGGGCCATGTCATCCAGTTCCCCAATGACTCACTGATAGACCCATACAAATCCACCATCATGAGTTTAGGCCTACAACCATTAATTATGATCTTATACACATAAGGGCCCTAATTTTCTTATAGTCACAATTAACTTACGGGTTGTTGGTCTACTGATCGCTAGTGTGGACACGCTACCCGAGACCAGTTGTGGGCATGACAGAGATCCGAGAGAAGCGCATTATTGTCTCGGAGTCCAAATCCACAGAGTCAAAGGCAGAAGACTTCTCTTCATTACCCAGCAAAGGTACTTCTATAATTTGCTAACAAAATTCAATTTTATGAATAAGCCTGTACATAATCCCATGGATCCAGGTCTTAAGCTATCCAAGGAACAATGCCCTCAGACCAACGAGGAGAAGGCAAAAATGAAGGGGTATCCATATCAATCTATTATCGGATCCCTGATGTATGCAATGATCTTGACCAGGCCAAATCTTGCATACGCCATCAGTTCCTTGAGTCAATACATGGCCAATCCTAGCATGATCCACTAGAAAGCTCTTATCAGAGCAGTCAGATATGTACGAGCTACTATCGACCTCTGTATTTGGTATGGTGATGGAGATCCATCCAATATCCATATTCTTCATGGATATACAGATGCAAATTGGGCAGGTGATGTCGACACCAAAAAATTGACTTCTGGATATGTCTTGCTGCTCAATAATGGTCCTATATCTTGGAACAGTCGAAAACAAACCTCCATTGTCTACAAAATCAGAATACATTGCAGCCTCTCAAGCTACCAAAGAGACAATCTGGTTGAGAAATTTATTGTCTGATATTGGTCTCAGACAATTTGCTCCAACAATGATCCAATGAGATAATCATAGTGCTATTGCATTATCTATCAATCTAGATTTCATTCTAAGAGTAAGCAAATCGAAATCAGATATCACTATACCAGGAGCATGATGCTCAACAAGGAGGTGAGTCTGAAATTTTGCATAACCCAGTACATGGCAGCTGATATATTTACAAAGGGATTGAATCAGGAAGCACATAAGAATTTTTGTGCTATCTTGAGTTTGCAAATCAAGGCATTCAAGAATCCAGATTAAGGGGGGGTGTTGGATTTCTATCATCTCCATCCATATCTCTTTGCTAATCTTGATCCATTTACTAGTTGTTGTAAATACTTGTACAGTCGCATACTCTGAAGAAATACACTTGTTTCCTGACAGTCTACAGAAATACAAAGGAATCGGTGACAGTGTTTCCCTGATAGTGGCCACCTTCTCTTATTTGGCCATACCATCCATCATCTCAGACCATCTGACCAGATTCAATAGTTCATCATGTTCGAGAAATGGAGGATATTCCCTCGGTGCGTCGTGCACTACCGGTTGATAGTAGGCGAACACAAGAATGAAACTAGAGCTAGATTGTGCAGTCGTTGCGGAAGCAAGAGCAAACAATCAGGTGAAGCAATCAAAAAGTCAGACAGAGAGTAGAAAGCATGCAATACTGACATAAAATTTGAATGCAGAACCAGGCAGTAATTTATTCAGATCAAATGTAATGAAATACAAGTCAGTGATGCAGGTGAGCACAAGACAATTGCCAGTGAAACCGCGTGCTTACAAAGCTAACTACAATCTGTAAAAGCTATGAGCTCATAATGTTCTTTTGCGTAGTTCCTTATAACCTTAATATTGTTATTGAAGACTGTGCACATATTCGATACATACAGTTAATCTGTTGTTGTTTTTTGTTAATATTATTTTAACACAATGTCTTTAGGTTCATGTAGATCTGATCCAAAGATCGTGCTCTCTTCATTTCTCGACAATTTTGGTATTATCAAAGCTAGGAAATACTTCATATCGTTGTTTCATCCTTTTCTTCATGTTTTTGCTACAGCTCATCATAATAGACGCGTGTTCTTTGAGCCTTACAAGATATTCAAAAGTTTTGTTACATTGCCTTTGCAAACGTTTGAGAACATGGCTTTTTTGCATTACACTGATATTGTCAAGCATGTTGATAGTCATCTGAAAAATAGATTGGATCGAATATATACAAAACTTTATGAGAAATTTAAGTTTTCTGGTCACTACCAAATTTGCCGCAAGAAGTGTAGATTAGTTGAATATCAATCTGCATTTATATTATATTTGATTATTTTGATCCCAGATGTAGTGGATTCCTCAAGCTCCATGCAGACTTCACCTCCCTCCTCTTCACGAGATCAGAAGATGAAGGATATAGTCAAGTTTCTTGAAGAAACTGGCATAAAATATGACAATATTAAAGAATTTGACCCAAGTGATAATCGATCTGCATTTGTAGGAGAGACCGAATGTGCTATGTATGAATCAAATGAAATTCCTTCTCAGTCCTTTTTGTATTTGCCTAAATATTACATAGATAATGATACTTATCTCACTGTACCTGACTTGTGTGATTTTTTTAATTATCGTGAAGATGAAGTGTTATGTATTTTAGCCAAAACATTAGGTGAGTTTTCTGACATTCTTGATTTTGAGTATGATGATATTGTTCCTGGAGTGGATGATGAGATCGATGATGATACACTTTGTCCATAAGAGTGTTTGCAATAGATGAGCATCAAAATAATATTTCCTCAGAGGATGAGTTCATTGCTTTTCAGACCCAACTTGGTTTTGGGCCTCGAAAAATATACCAATTAAATGAGTTAAGCTCGCAAAAGGGTCACAAAATAGACCACCCTGAATTGATTGAAGTAGATGTTGAATGTGTGAGTTCTTTTACTTTTTGTGCATGCAAGTTAATTTTGCATCCTGTTTATATTCAATTTTAATTTTTCATATTTCCAGGAGGCTGTTCTTATTGAGGAATTTGCCATTCAACAAGGTGGCTTTCGAACCTACTCAGGCAAACGGCCTTGGAAATTATCTCAAATTTTTTAGAAAACATGAGATTTGTGTTGCCCATTCGAAGTTCAGTGCTCAAGGCGAAACAATTATCATGGCAGTAAAGGCATTGCCTCATTACTTAGGTGGTCATAAGTTCATTAAACCACATAAAATATTTTTTGTTAAACGCTCAATTGTACTCAAGATTTTAAGGTTATGGACCTGAGAATACTATTCTCTGATCTGCTCATTTTGCTTTGTATGCAACTTACATAGAATTATGTCAAGAAAAGGAAAATGCATATCTTTTAGATCCATTTGCAAGAAGAGAATTTCTCCATGACAACAAAATGCAGTTGGTATTAGAAAAAGAAGATGAAGGTGGCAAGGAGATATAGATATATTCAATCAGTTGGAAATGTATTTTTTTTTTAAACAAATTACAAATATATAGTACAATGTTGTGTCTGTCAATCTACCTCCCTTGATGTATAAATTTACATGCCTTTCTAAACTTGATGTAATTTGTAGCTTTTCTTTGATGTCGTATTTGTGCTCGTCGATAGAACCACTGAAATAGCTGAAGAACATATCCGTGTCTACCATTGAGGCCACCATGTGTGTTTTTATGAAATGCTGCTCTTGTTTGCCAATGAGATTTTTCCATCCTTTGTGAAGACCATATACTCAAACTTCCATGATTTTTTGCTAAGGATATGGAATGGTGTCGTAATATGTGCTGCAAAATATCAACAATTTCTATCAATAGGTAAATAAAATGGTAACTTGATATCTGTTTTTAAATGCTTACCATGTAATGTGTGATATGATCCTCTCCCCAAGCCACTTCAACTGCATCTACAAACTCAACACAACATTTCTGGAGCAGTAGCAAGTCATTGTTTGAAAATATTTCCTTTTGTAATATTTTAACCATATCATCTATTTTTTTTTCCATACTTCAACTTTCATTACCCTTGTTACTCCATCCTGAACAAAATCTTGAGTAGCAGCTACGATGTCTCTCCAAACTGAGTAACGCGTCTTAGATGGCTTTCTTGAATGGTTAGATAAAAATCTTCATGCCTTTACACCGCCAATGCTTGGCTTGCAAGGTACATTTCCTTTTTTTCTCGAAAGCTTAAAGTCCTTTTGTATTTTAACATGTCCTTTATGGAGACCTGCTTTAGACAGGACATCTTCTAATCTAGAAATAGCCTCCTTGGAAGATGATTCTGGCTTTGTGTTCCAAGCATATAATATGTGACAATACGCAAGCTTTTCGATTATTCCAACCTCATCATGGAGAGTGTAAATATGTACGTTTTGTAGAGTAATTGACAGAACAGGTTTCCAATTTGAATCCTCTTTGTCTCTTGTTATTCTTGTTGTTAGCGGATTCCAGAGAATCTCCGGATGCCGAGCCAAGCTGAAGACACAGAGTATCTCTCACCTATGACCGAGGAGGTCTCAGAAGGAGGAGAGCAGAAGAAGCTGAGAGCCGAGCTTGATTCTTGGGCTGCTAGAGTGTTGTTAGGAATCTAGTTTTCTTGTTTCTTGTTTCTTGTTGAGTAGCTTAATCTTGTCATTGTTTTGTTCCATGTTTTAGTAGATAGATTGTAGAATTGCTCCCTGATTCAGAACGCTGACCTAAACCGAGCTAGGACTAGTTGCATGGCTTGTTTATGCATGTAGCTGAGTAACAAATCTGTCTCTCCCCACTGACAGGCTGGGGAATACTCATTGTAATCTGAGAAAATGCTTCTGCTTGGAAATAGTCCAAAGTATAGGAAGTCCTAAAATTATGAGCAAACTTCGCTCAAAATCCATTAGAGCAATGGGCAACAGTATGAACAAATTAAGTTTCTATTACCTAGGTACGATTTGACGTGGACGACTCATTTGCACTTCCAGCCCAAAGATTTTCAATGGCATTGGAGTCATGGATTAACCGGTGGAACAATCATTCTTTTTGGCTAGCACACTTCTCTTGGGAAAAACATTTTTTTCCTTAGAATTGACTAAGATTTCTACTCATTCTATCCAATTTCTAAGTCTGTCAGCTTAACGGGAGATTAGGGAGAGACTAAAATCTTTTCGGTGACTATAAAGATTCGAAAAAGGTGGAAAGAAGATACGAGTTAGAATTCGTACTATGAAGTTGGAATCTAGTAATTCCTGGAGACTTGGCATAGTATCGATAAATGGGATTCTAAAGTTACCTGAATGGTTTGAAGCTAATTGATCGTGGTGACCATAATAAAGCTGTTTAACTTGAAGGATGCCAATTGCTATGGATCACAAGGGGTTTTTTTTGTAGGGATTGTTGAGGTATTGGTCATGACCCCTTTATGGATATCTCAAATCACAAAATAGGGAACCCTGAGTGCTATCTTTTTATCTGTGAATATATTTGAAAATTTCTTGTTTTGAATCTAACAACCCGAGTTCATGCGATTCCTTGGAAGGTAAAGTATCTACCTGAGTTCCTTGGATGATAATGCATGAAAGGTCACAATAATTTTCCTTAGATTAACAGTGATATTCATGGATAGCTAATTGGGAGTAATTAGTTGATCCATGTGCAAATCCTTTTCTGATCTATTCAAGTTGGTTTCCCATGAGGTAATGGTTTCTATAATCAGAGAAGAATACCTTTGGATACGTTGTTATGCTGGTATGTTGGGCCAGCAACTATCTTGGAGTCGGTTGATGCAACATCTTCTATAAGACTTCTCCTAGACTGTATCTGGTGTGATATGACTTTTATTAAAAACTTGTGGAGTTTTCTGATAAAAGGGGGAGAAGTAGTTAATAGAAAGTTACATGGATGAAACATCTATATTATCGATTCTAGATTGAATTCGTAATGTCTATAGATGAAGGACTTGGTTTTGAACCAGAATTGATAGGATATTTTGGATGTTGATAGAAAGTTGTCTGGGTGAGACATCTATATTATTGATTCTAGATTGAATTCGTAATGTCTATAGATGAAGGACTTGGTTTTGAATCAGAATTGATTGGATACTATTGGGATCTTCTAAGGATTTTTAAGAAATCCAGCTAGAAGATGTATGGAAAAATTTTTAGAAGCAATTCTTGTGTGAATAGGAAGTCACTAATTATGAACCAGACATGTTGGTATTAGGTGATCCTATTACAAGAAAGGTTTTTTCAGGTGGTTCCTTGTTGGTTTGAACAACTTGAGTTAGTGAGAACTAAGAGTTGATGCAAAGAAAATTTTTTTTGGCTAATGATATATTGTTTCGGGAATCAATCTCTGATTGAGATTTTGGCTTCTCATTCTATGGAAAAGCACTCTTTGAGAGATATTCCCTCTTAGGATAACTGGGTTACAGGATTCTTAGTTAGGCATCTATTATATACATATTGGGTGAGATCTGTAGACTTACACTATGTATTGAATCATAGTGGAATCATGTTTCCTTTGTGCAAGTTCTTAATCATGTAGATCCACCATGAGTTCATTGGATTGAGTTTATTTGCATGCATAAACTAGTCAGGAAACATAGATATATTGTTGAGAAGTGTCTTATGACAAATTCTCACATGGTGTATAGATTTGGTACGAAGGATTTTATTTTGGCCAAAATTAATGCCTTCCGTAGAATCTTATGTGTTGTATTGATAACAGTGCCAATGGAGTAATGCGGAATGTGTGAAGGCTAGTGGACTGTTGCATCCATTAGATAATCCTACTAAGTGGTGGGATAGTATCTCGATGGATTTTGTAGTTGGTTTACCGTGTACGAATAAACAAGAATGGTGCAATTTGGGTCATAGTTGATCGGTTAACCAAATTGGTTACGTTTATTCCGGTAAAGACTATAGTGTAAGCGTCTGAGTTGTTGGACGAGTCTACAAGATATCATTATCTGGTGATATTGTGGATAAGTTGTATCGATTGTAAGTCACAGCCATTATGAGTTATTTTATGACTCAGGTAATGGGTGATTTACATAGGAGATGTAGGAACTTTTGGTTATTTTTTGTTTGAAAATAAAATTATCTTGGAAACTCAGTTGGAGTTGGTTAATTGGTGGAACCAAAAGCCCAGGGCTTCAATAATGAGGTTAATTGATCTTAAGTTATTCTAGATCAGAACTCAAGTGTATTGGGGTCTAGATGGAACCTTGACTTTTAAATGACATGTTGAACCATGTTAAGAGTAAAGAATTTTGGGACTACAGTTTCTTATTGACATAGTAAGGAGAGTAGATTCGCATAAATCCAGAACTTTCCTTGTGGAAAGGATTTTTGTGGAGCAACTCTCATGTCTTTAAGAGTAGTTGCATTCACGTTCTCTTATATAGAATAAGAATCCGGTGAATTATGATTGACGAATCATAGTTCAGGTTCCAATCTATTATGGCAATCTCATTGGATAAGGTATCTTCCATCGATTGAGTTTTCTTATAATAGTTGTAAGCATTCGACTATTGGATATACTTTCAACCTAGATATCTGGTGACAGTTGAAACTGAGTCGATTAAACTTCAAAAAGTGGCGGATTTCTTGCGAGAAATGCAGGAAATGCTACAGTTAGCACGTGAAAATGTTCTAAGTGCCCAGGAACGGGTAGGACATTTTGCTAATTTGAAAGGATCGCCTCGGGAGTTTCAAGTTGGGGATTGGGTGTATCTTAGAATTCCAATGGATTCTAAGGTAATGCGCACTGGGAAGCATTACAAGGTGTCTACTTGTTATAGGGAACCATATAAAATCTTGAAAAAGATTGGATCTTTAGCTTATCAGTTAGAGTTATCAAAGGGAATCAAGACTCATCACATGTTCCATGTTAGTCGTCTAGAGATGAGTTTACATGTGAGGGATTAACTTGGTTCTGGTAAAAGTCTAGATTCATTTGAAGACCGAACTGAAAGGATTCCTTTAGATCCTAAAAAGATTTTTGATGCAAGATCCAAGCGATTGCGTAATCAGGAGGTTATTGAGCATCTGGTTTATTGGAATGGATATTCCGATGGTGAGAATTCATGGGAACTAGAAGGTAATCTAAAGAAGAGTTTCCCGTACTTTAAGTTTTGAGGACAGAACTGAAATAAGGGCCCTAATGGGGGTTTGGACCATTAGGGGCCGCCTTGGACGTAGGGGCCAGGCCTAATCTGGATAGTAGTCGAGTAGGACCATGGGGTCACACCCGCATGCGGTATAGGCATGTGTATTGCATTCTAGTATGGGATAGGATGTACATGCACTGTGCTTATGCATGGGTCTTGACTATTATGGGTTAGGGGTACCTACATGCAGTGGACATGCATGGGAGATTGGCATGATCAGTTAGAGTGCTTCCATGTGGATTCAGTGCATGGGCAACTGGGGTTGGCTATATCTCTATATATACCCTCACCAGTGTCTATGAGGATAATTGCAGAGTCTGTGGCCGTTATGTTGTCAGACTGTGAAGCGCTTTGTGGCTTGCCTATCTCCTGGATTGCTTGGGGGCTAGACTAATATTGGGTCTAGGTTTGGTTGGGACGGTTTCGTCTACTACAATCCTCCCTTGGTGTCCTAGGAAGCTCTCTCTATCTTGGTTTGGAGTCCTGGGGGACGTTTTACCATCCATCTGATGGTCTGAACCATGCGTTGATAGTATCACACTGAGCCAGGAAAAGAAAAACTCAATCAGATCGCATCACTCATCCTGTGTAAGCAGATCATGGGCTACGTAACTCGCTGCTACAACCTTCAACGAGCCAAAGCGTAGTCATTTGCGTCCAATTCTTCACATAACCCTTATCTATTTTAGAGTAACGTCTATTTTGAGCTCATATCAAGTAATCCATGCAAAGATCCAACACATACTAGCTCTTTCAAGACAACATTGTATCACACAAAGGCTTTTAGAAAATTTTACAGTATTTTTTTGCGTGCAATTATAGCAATTCTAGGTGATAGATGAATAAACATATAGAATCGCATGCAAATCAGTACTAAGAATTTTGTACAAAAAATTGAAACCTTGATTTTGAAAATATTTTTATTGTTGTGATTGTTCTCTTGTAGAAAGCTAGTTAGTGTTTCAAAAAACACATCTTGAGCAAGTTATAATTGGTTCATTGATAGGTTTACGATATTAAAAAATATTTATCAACTTATGTCGTTTTGACGTAGAAAAACTTATTCATATCAAAGAATGAGATGGTAGAATGTCTTGCAAAAAATACATTATTGCATGTACTATCAAGTGACTAGTGTTCATTCAAAAAAAATTAGCCAAATGGGCATTGAAATGGACCAATCTTATGCTACTCTAGTGCTATTTATAGAAGCAAACCACTTGGGCTTAACTACCTTACTATGTAAAAATGTGTGGAACCTTTACATACTATCCAAAAGGATAAGCTTTTTAGTTCTTACTTCAAGAATCACATCTTGGATAAAGCTATAATTCGCTTATTGATATGTTCATGATTCTATAATAATCTATCAACTTCCGTCACTTTGAAATAGAAATATTCATTTTGTATCAAAAAAAAATTTAGATGTATAATTTCTTCTATAGTGATGCATATTTGTCCAAATTTGTTGTACAATTGATAAGTCTTTCAAAATTTTAAGCAAAATGGGCATTGAGATAGACTAAGATTTTACAACTCTAGTGGTGCTAATAAACGCAAACCACTCAAGCTTAACTACCTTGGTAACTATGTAAGAAGATGGATAGGACATATACACTTTTAACCCAAAGGATAAAATTCGAATCCATGACGCTTTCAAATTTTACATGAATGAAAATCCAAATTGAGTTTTTGAACCTCCATTGCCTAATCCATAATAATGAGGACAGATACAAAGAGGAGCATGATTCCAACCTATTTGAACAGAATTTTCTATTCAAATGACAATAAAGTGGGACAAGCGGTTAGAAGGAGAAAATGATGTGAACTTCCGAGGAGGAAGTTTCTTATGAACATCTTATTTCAACACCATAGGATAGGATATCATGATACTTGTGCCCTTACCAAAACTCTTCGATAGAGTTATTCTCGCACCTTCTCATACACGGTAAGGTTTCTCACAGATTTTTTGAACCAAAATACAAATCCATTATACAAAGTACCAAACTACCTGCCTGGTAAATCATGAATAGTTCATAATCAGAAATTTACATGCCCAAAAAAGTTTCTCTCCATAAATATGTGGCATCAACTTTGTAGCTGCACTGGTGAATATACCCAATCTGATATCACAAGGCTTCACAATTGTTCTAAGATGAGACACAATGACGAGAGACCGTGTGCTGAAATTGGGAATGAAACTTTCATGATTAGGTAGCACAGTGAAATTCAGAAACGCTTCTTGTGTCAACCATTTAGAAAAAATGCAAAGCCCAAAGTATTCCACATTCATACACAGCTATTGGTCCTAGTAGGGGCAAAATGAAGAAATAAGTTCGGTAGACATGGCCACAAATTGTCCAGCAACGTGCACAAAAATATATCCTCGCAGTGAGCATCAAGTATTTTTCTATCCATTCTATACTACCCCCGACAAAGATCATCGTCAAGAGAATATTCACAGAACAGTCAATATTTACAGTTACAAGGACCAGAACTTTATGCCAGAATGACCTGGAAATCTGCTATAATATCTAACTAATCCTCGATTAGCTGGACAACGGCAGACACGCGCAAGGGTTCATCCAGAATGACATCCTCATGAAACAAATTCATTCCAAGTGTATTCTTATAAGATGAACACAAATGCCTCCTTTTTCTCAAGCCTGTACCTGTAACACATGAGAGGCCTGAATTAGTCTTGACATAAACCTTTGCCAAAAAACGAACTTTCTTTCTGTTATCTTCATATGTGTGCGGTTCCCATGTGTCGACAGGCCTGCAATGAACTCCAAAAATCCAGCCCTCCTTTTTCTGGTTTAAGTCTGTTGTATTTGAAGCAAATATTTTCCAGAACGTTCCACCATAAAAAACTTCTCTTACTTTGTGAATTGCACATTTGCCATCTGAAACATAAGTCCATCTTTTGTCTTTAAGAACAAACTCAGCTCCAAATCTGAATGGAGGAAAATCAGCCAGTAGCAAATTTTTGTCAGGCTTAGCCACCCAACTAAAACCTCCAGTACTCTTTCTCCTCCTATCACAAAGACTACGTCCTTCAGGAGAATTAAAGAAAACTAAGGCTGTGCTAGGTAGCTTGGATTTTTTCACAAAGCTTCCAGTCACAATCACAGCATTTCCAGCTCTAGCATCACTCCTATTATTTTCATCATCTACCTGAATGCTTCTATCAGAGCTCCATCCATCAGAATCACTTGAATCCCTCTCACTATGATCTTCTTCATCTTCCTCATCAACTTCGTCTTCCTCATCATCTTCTTCCTCTTCATCCTCGTCCGTTTCCTCTTCCTCGTCATCAGATGACTCATCACATGCATTGTTCCGAGGCTCTTGGAGCATATGTAAACGAGATTTGAAGAGTACATGCAGCCATATACTTTCATCAGCTGCAGAAGTTGGAAAATCAGCATCTTCAAACTCTTTTCTCACTTGTAAAAGTTCCTCAACTTCCATATGAGCAAAAATGATGCCCCCTCCTGTAAACAATTCAACGACTAACCGAAAATCTTCCATGCATATATCTGTTTGATCTGCAGCAGCAGATTCCCAGAGTATTCTCAATCGTTTCAAACTTGTCTCATTGACAACTTCATGCAGTACGGGTGATTCTTCTTTCTGCTCATCCCCAGAGGGTGTGCCCTTCTTGCCACCCCTGTCTTTGGTACTGCATCGACCGCTTCTCTGTGATCCATTGGTTTTCAGGTTGTTAAGTGCAGTTACACTTCTTGTGGACTTCCGGGCTGATATAGCTTTTCTAGTCAACCTTTTGGGACATGCACATTCATTATCGGCAACAACTGGTTCCATGCGTGCGAGTACCCACTCAATCAAGGCCTGTTTAGAAAGTTTATATCGTTCTAACTCAGTAGGTATCCAGAGTTCATCGGACTGCAACAATCGACAAAGAATCTGCAAAAACAACATTTATTAAACCAAAAGATTTATGTGTCTTCAAACATGGAACTCTTTCCTCCATGCAACTTCTAACAATAGTAAATAAACCATGTGAAAATACATTACAAATGGCATTTATAGCAGTAAGGAGGCAACCAGCCTGACTGTTTACTACTTAGAGAACTTGAATATACCTCATCAGAAATCAAAGCATCATAATTAATCAGAAGGCATTGGATGTCAGAACTGTTGCTCATTTATTGATAAAGGGCCATTTGAAGACATGTACAGACAACCTAATGAAAAATCCACAATATACAGCACACATCCCCTATCTAGACCAAAACCTTTTCGAAAATTCACTTTACTGGCCATAAAGTTCTGTTGAAAAAGCATATGAAGATTGTATGAAGTAACTATAAGATACTACAAATTGAAAACCTCTAATATATACCTGGCCAAAGAATCTCCCAGAAAATTTTGCAAGTAGAGAGAACTACTAAAGCCAAACTCATAGATTGATCACTGTCTAGGAATTTTGGAAGGCCAACTCTTTGGAACTTAAGTTCGCTATTTCCTCCCATCTTCATTGTGCAAAGCATTCTCTGAAGGTGTAAAGTTCTCCCAAAAACAATACACTTCATTTTTCTACGTGTCCACATAAAACTACAGCAGATGTTGCATCTGAATGAAGAATTGTGAACACACTTAAATACAAAATCCAAAAAAAAAAAGGTTTCTACAAGCCAAAATGTCAATTCCTTAAAGATATATTTGATGGATGACAAACAAATAGCTGAATACTAGTAATAATTTCACACAACTAGTCGTATCATATTGTTTAGGCACGTGACTTACGTACTTGTATCACAGAAATATAATTACATATGCCTGACCACACAGATGCACACGAAAGTGAATCTGTGTGCTGATATTTTCTAGTATAAGATCTGCAAATGTAGATCTTGATTTCTAGATTCTGCAACTCATTTGCAGTTAACGGTTGATAGTGGAATCTGATCTAGGCCAATACAAAAATCTGATTCAATTCAAATACAACCTTCACTATATCAATGCCCAAACCTCTCCTATATTTGATCCATGTGAATTATCCTAGTGTCTCAGGGCCAATTTTATAAAGGTGTCCAATAGCAAATTTATAGTGTTAAAAGGGCCCAAATTGGGGGTATGCGTATAAGTGTGACCATGAACATGCGAGAGGAGGGTGGAGATGAGGCTGAGGGAGATTGGACGAGGATGAGGATGAGGACTTGGAAAATGAGATGGAGATAGACATTGGAGATGATGTGGGGTGGGTGGATCCCGATGCCGAGACACAGGCGGAGCCTACATCACCTATACGCAGAGGGGGTAGTCAAAGGGTACACCTGATGGATTTGCATGTTGAGCCAAAGATAGCAACATCACAGGCAGAGGGAGCAGTGGCCCGGCGAGGCCTTGGTAAGAGGTAGCGGCAACAGCAGAGGCAGGGGCAGGGGCAGGAGCAAGGACACAACCACACATATTGAGGAGGATTCCTTATCTTCTTAGTCATCTACCAGTGATAGTGATCAAGAGGGATCCCCATCTAATCATGATGCCTCGGAGTCATAGAGATTCATCGGTCTATGAGTCTATTGTCCATTGTCTATCTATCATACTCATTTTACTTGGCCACTGGCCCACTCATTGTATATATCAGAGCTTTATCGTTTATAACATCAGACATATTGATCATTCTCATGAGGTATGTGTGGAATGTGGATCAATCACCATGTTTTTGTATCATATACACTTAGCACTATAGTCTGCTTTCAAGTTTCAGTTTTGGTATGCTTTTGCAGCATGTTGAAGCCTAAATGCTTTGTTCAGTTAGTAGTAGTATGTAGACTAGTAGTAAGTACTTACAGTTATCAGTTAGTAGTTACTATGTTTTGCAATGTGTTTGAAAAAAAATTATACAACCCTGTATGTTGTTTTTCCCCACTCATTGGTTTGTGTGTATGGCTCCAACAAGTGAAGTGAATGAGCAACTACATGTACGGGCTTGTGAAAATAATTCGGTTCATTACAGGAAAAAAAAACTCAACAAAGCTAAAACACTTGCACAAAATAAATGCAAAAAGCAAATTAGAAAGAAGTATACCTCCACTTAGCAAAAGTCGGTCGCTAAACGGTCTTCCCAATCCTATCTATGAACTCACAAATGAGCCCAGCGTGCAACCCTCTCTATCCACCAACATTAACGCATTGTACACTAGCTGCAAGACCTTAACCAGCTGCTCGACCTGTCGCCATAAATCATCTCCAAATACTATCCTCTTGATCTTTAGTCCAGTCGGCTCATCACTATGATGCCACTATGTGAACTCAGGGCTGGTTGCCATCTTGCCTATAGCACCCACTCCAACACAACAAAGTGGTAGGCAAAGCATGTGGGTGCTAGCTTCTTCTGATCCAGCGAGTTGTATGTCCTAAACATGGCAAGGCCCCTCTTTTTCCTGGCCATTAATGTGACCAAGAAGATGGCACCGGATGTGATGGTAGAAACCCAAGGAAGACCCTCGTATGTCGTGCAACAAAAAATTAATGCCATGTCCCGCACACAAGGTCCACACAATGGCAAGATATTCTATCTCCAAAAGCTCACCCATGAACACACAATTGTGACCATCTGCACTACATGTTGCACCCCCACCTCGATGATGGATGCACGTATATGCTCATAAATGAACTCTCCCAACTCAATAACCCAAACTCAAGAAGCATACACCCTTAGCATTACAAGGTTGTCTCAAGCCTTATTTCTAGGTCACTACAAATGTTTCGATGATCTCTGCAACACAGTACACATCATATTTACAAAAGGATGTCTCCTAAATAACAAATCAAACAAAAGCTCCTACATTAGAAATAGAACCTTTCTATGAATAAGGAAGAAGATATACATTAGACATAAAAATCTAAGGAATGAATAAGACATAAACCATTTCTACAGAATTGTCGAAATAATTAGCAATCTCCATAATTGTCTCAGCAAGTTCAGTACGTAGAATGATAAATATGAAAAGCTACCATCTGTCTGAATTGAAGTGGTGACGGTAACGTGAAAATTTGTAGTCTGCCTAGGTTTCCTTGTCTGACAAAGCCCATCTATACATTCTACGAAATCAAAACATGTCATGAATTTAAGTAAAAAAGCAGCATAAGATATTCATACTTTCACATCTACTTCTTGCATACTAGAGCCGAATTCCAGTGATCAATATTCCACGAAATCAGAGTGGACAGAACTTTCAAAATTTTAAAGAAGCAAAATTACAAACCGGAAGAGAGAGTTTGGGCAGAACATGAACTAGCTCCCGAGAAGCATGTGTGCACAAAAAAGTCCAGCATGCATTTCGGATTCGATCTGCGAAACGACCATAACAGTGCTGCTCTGAAAGGTCTTGGTAATCCGCAAATGTGTCTACCCCCAGACTCTCCACCATAAACTGCGCACAGCCTTCACACAGCTTCTCCAGGCAAAGAAAGCAAGCAGCAGCAAGAACTGAAACCACTGTTTCTCTGGTCAGCACAAGGTTCACCCCATACAAATACCCAAAGGCCATCTCCAACCCCTGAGCAGTTACATTCACGTCATCAATCTTGAGCTCCACACGAGGCTTTCCATACTCTTTCCAAGGTCCAGACAAGAGCGAAAGGAAATAGGAAGACTGTGAGAGAACGATGCGATGCAAGGCATAATCTTTGCCCATAAAACTCAGCACTATGTCAGAAAAGACATGCCCTTGCAACCCTTGCCGCTGCAAATGCTCGCAAAGCTCACCGCCTGCATCCATCACCACCACTCCCACTGCCAATGCTTTCATATCCCGCTTCAGCTCCACCATCCTCCTCCTCCTCCCCCTCCTCCTGCTGCTGCTGCTTCTTCTGCTTCTCCTTCAACCCTAAATCTTTGAATGAATGAGGGTTTGGGGTTGAGTGTGCCTTTCAAAATACGCCTGGGGCCAAGGCCCACCCTACCCTAAACCCTACCCTACCCCTACCCTACCCTCGGGTTTGCTGCCAATTAATTCCAATATTGATGAGTGTGATAAAAAAAAAGGACAGATTTTTTAAATCCAGCTTCAAGGCAGTGCTCAGGAAATCTATTTTGAGTTATACTCAAAAAAGCCTGCATTTTATAGAACTTCTCAGTTTTAGGTATATATGCTT